>JAWPHD010001705.1:0-299505 GCA_037043455.1 Cyrtodaria siliqua | reverse complement strand
CCGGTGCACACTAATTAATCAGTGCATGGTAACTAGCCTGTGCATAGAAACTCACCAGTGCATAGTAACTCACTTGTGCATAGTAACTCTCCGGGGTAAAGTGACTTATCGGTGCATTTTGCAAAATCAGTACTAATCGTGCACATGTTGAATATCATCGACGTATCCAATATCAACTCATCAAATCCCAATCACCAACTACTGATTTATCTAACGACAATATTCAGCTCATCACACCCCAATAACCAATCACTGATGTACACTGAACGACTTTAAAAACGCAACAGGGATATAAACTAAGATAACTGACGTATTTCAATAGAAATTAAATTTTAATTTCATCTATTATATTTAACCATATCTACAGTTGAATTGCTGAATTGCTGAAAAACGCATCAGGGAAATAAACTAAGATAACTGACATTTGCTGAAAATTTCATTAAAATTGATCAACATTAAACATTTTAAATTCCAAAGATAACAGTACTACCTTCAAAAGCAAACAAAAGTCACAATATCCACCATAAGCGGCAATGCACGCCTGACATCTCCTACGCATATCATGCATATTTAGATATACCGGGTATTAGTTTTGTGACTTTTGCTTTTGGGGGTCGTACTGTTATGCTCTGAATTTATAAATTTATTGTTGATCAATTTGAATGAAATTTTCAGCAAATCAACTGTAGATATTTTTAAAAAGAATAGATGAAATTAGGATTTAATTTCTATTGAAATATGTCAGTTATCTTAGTTTATTTCCCTGTTGCGTTTTTAAAGTATCATCTCATCACACCCCAATCACAAATCACTGATGTATTTTACGACATTATCCGTTCATCGCATCTCTATTACTAATCACTGATGTACATAACGAAAGTGTCATCTCATCAGACCCCAATCCCCAATCACTGATGTATATTTTACGACATTATCAGTTCATTACATCCCTATCACCAATCACTGATGTATATACAGACATTATTATATCATCACACCCCAATCACCATTCACTGATGTATATAAAAACAGTATCATCTCATCTCATGACACCCCAATCACCATTCACTGATGTATATAACGACAGTATCATTTCATCACCATTCACTAATGTATATAACAACAGTATCATCTCATGACACCCAACTCACCATTCACTGATGTATATAACGACAGTATCATCTCATCACCATTCACTGATGTATATAACGACAGTATCATCTCATGACACCCAACTCACCATTCACTGATGTATATAACGACAGTACCATCTCATCACCATTCACGGATGTATATAACGACAGTATCATTTCATCACCATTCACTAATGTATATAACGACAGTATCATCTCATGACACCCAACTCACCATTCACTGATGTATATAACGACAGTATCATCTCATCACCATTCACTGATGTATATAACGACAGTATCATCTCATGACACCCAACTCACCATTCACTGATGTATATAACGACAGTACCATCTCATCACCATTCACGGGTGTATATAACGACAGTATCATTTCATCACCATTCACTAATGTATATAACGACAGTATCATCTCATGACACCCAACTCACCATTCACTGATGTATATAACGACAGTATCATCTCATCACCATTCACTGATGTATATAACGACAGTATCATCTCATGACACCCAACTCACCATTCACTGATGTATATAACGACAGTATCATCTCATCACCATTCACTGATGTATATAACGACAGTATCATCTCATGACACCCCACTCACCATTCACTGATGTATATAACGACAGTATCATCTCATCACCATTCACTGATGTATATAACGACAGTATCATCTCATCACCATTCACTGATGTATATAACGACAGTATCATCTCATCACCATTCACTGATGTATATAACGACAGTATCATCTCATGACACCCCACTCATCATTCACTGATGTATGTAACGACAGTATCATCTCATGACAACCCACTCACCATTCACTGATGTATGTAACGACAGTATCATCTCATGACAACCCACTCACCATTCACTGATGTATATAACGACAGTATCATCTCATTACACCCAGTCACCATTCACTGATGTATATAACGACGGTATCATCTCACAACAATCACTGATGTATATAAGACAGTATCATCTCATCACCATTCACTGATGTATATAACGACAATATCAGCCTGATCACATCCCTGTCTATAATCACTATTGCTCATCAATTATTCACACTAACCATGTCATATGCGGATAGCAAAATAGCTCCTTGAATCTATTATGATTTAGTTTAAAATAATCCGTTCTTGTACTTTTCTTCATTAATATGTTCTTTACTACCTGCGTTGTAGTTTGCATGTTCCTTTGTCCCTTATAACCATATCGCGCACATGAATACTCCGTTACCCAAATACACAGCTGACGTAGATGTACCTAACCGGAAGCAGAGAAATATAGGTCTCATTAAACAGTTATTTCCCTTGCCAGCAACGGTAGGAACATTCGTGCGCTTAAACAAAACATAACTGTTTTATTCAGTTCTTGTTTATTTCTAAAGATTTGCAAATATCTTCTCTTTTTGTTTGTTCCATGTGAAACAAATGGGACACGTTTTTGATTTAATGCAGGTTTGGATATGCCTGAATGTTTTCGAGCCCAGATCTGAGAATCTAATACAGGGTATTGATACATTTGAAAATAAAAGTTAAATTGCAAATTCAACAGGGTCTCTACAAACTATGTATATTGAAATAAAAGCAAATTGGTCAACCCCATGTTTTTGCGGGATATTCCGAGAAAAAAACAAGTTTTATTGATAGACCAAGTATTTTTTCGAGATAATCGTGTTGTTGATTCTATTACTAAATATTGCAAATATTCCGAAAATCCTAAAATTTGTTATAAGTACAAAAAGACAATTAGAAATATGATTTTCAACTACAACAAAATAGTGTCTGACCTGGATATAGTAAATAACACTCTAAGAATTGCGAGTGTAGACAATCTAAGTTTTGCTATGCTGTGGTCGGTCATGTCATTACTGATATTATAGATAAACTTACTTTGGATTTGTTTTCTAAAGGTACGAAATATAGATTGCCTTCTTTGATTTCAATGCATGCCGCGGTTAGTTCGCCCAATCCATTGAGAATTATCGTAACCCTGATATTCTTTCCAAATATAAAAGTAATTTAAGAACTTTTCTGCGACAAGAACTATCACAACTTGACTTCTATGGTGACGTGATTTACAAACTTCGTAAGATCCTTGGTCATGATCACTTTCATACTATCTTTGTTAAACTTGTTAAAAGGTTTATCAAAATAGGTGATGACCCTACCATTTTGCAAAGCACTGCATGCTTGGTGGTGGACCCATTTACAGTTCGCCACTATGCTTTCCTCTTACATTGTGCGATGACCGGACAGGCTGTGGACCCTGTGATGACGTCTACATAAAGCCCATTGGGACGGTGGCGTTTGATGATTGTCTGCAATCTTGTCATGTCATGCCCTCAATGTTGTGATTTTCTAGGCTATTGTTGTTTTTGTATTTATATATACACGAGCATATTTGCGTTTTACTTATATTGCCTATTAATGCTGCCTTGTTGGTTAGATAATAGTTCATGGCGGGGATTTCTTTATTTACACTGTCCCGTTTTATTAGAATGACAGTAGGGTAAGTGTTTCTTGGTGCACCCTAGAACCTGGTTTAAACCCCTAGCGGTCTTTTTTACCACCGACCGTTCTATGGCGGTAGTCCTTTTGTCAACCCTTTTTGTGTTTGTGATATCTTATTTTGTCTTTTATTCACCTTTAAAGTTGATCTACGTTTCTGTGTGTGTTTGTGGTTGACTGTCGTCCTCGAATGTTACCTTTCCTGTTCGATTTTTGCGGCGGGGAGCAAACTCCCAGGGAGCAAACTCCCCGCTGCAATGCTAACAGAATGGTATACAAAAAATTGAAGGCTGAGCAGATGTCTGAGCTAAAATAGCTCTGAGAGCAAAAAATAACACATAAGTTGCAGCCGAACAGCATTCAAATGATATGCCTCCGCGTAGATTAATAATCCCTCCGGGTTTGCATGAACTGAATGTAGTGAGAAGAACTGACATACTATTGAGCTTTGTATGTAATAGGAAAACAATAATATTCCACATGCCAATATATCGTGTGTACAGAATTTGCCTTGTTTAACCTAATATAACAGTTGATCATATGTGGGAAAAACGTTCTGGTTACGGCATTGTTTTATTTGATTTTACTTCAGATAGAACGTGAAAACAACATGATTATTGCTTTATTATGTATAATTGTATATAGCAACAGCTATTTCGATTGTTTTTAGTGATTCACGATGTCAGTGATTTTTTATTAATGATAAGACGAAATGCAGAAACATGTTTAGAAACCACTGGATTGTTATTGTGTTGGAATATAGCATATATAGAAATCTTGTAATCGTTATATCTCCTGTATTTAAGATCGAATTCGATCAAAACTTTCATAGATTGTAGAGTTCAGGATCTAGTTGTGCAAGAAGAGAAAGGTAGAGGGGCATTCCGGATCTGGACGCTATACCAAATGACAAGATGCAAAATGGCAAGAACAACTCGCGTCGGGCGCTAGATTTTCCCATTTCTATTCATTTTCCTGCACTTTGTTATTCATGGCATGTTCATCTTTTTCAGACTTTGTCCGTTAAACAAACCCCGCCGCATTCAGCACTTTCATTGCTCTGATAATGTCTTAATCTAGTCCAGGACAATAAGCTTAATTGCGTAATCTGAATCATTGAACATTATTTTATTCACAATGTGATGTCCTTAAATACTGAACAGTAACATGCGGATAGGTATTACAATCAATTTATCACGTATGTTCTATTTAAGCTGCGAATTAAAATTACTACACATCCGAACTCCTAACTGTATTTTATTTATTCACCGATAAAATACAGGTAGGTATTTATTATTTCGATTCTAACACAACACTGTTTACGCTATTGTGGGGGCACTATATATTATCTCGGAGGTCAAGGTAATCAGGCTGCTTTGTTTACAGGCTGTTCCATTTGGCGCGCCCGTATGCAAAGTTCTGCGAGGTACAATATGTTTAAATACACTAGTAGTGCAGTGACAAACAATTAAGTCATTACTTACGTCATATAGTTTGCGCTGTATGACGTCAAACGTTCTCAGCTTGTTCAATATGCTTATTAATGTTATATGTACTGATGCATATGATGTGGGAGCATTGCAAGTTTGTTGTAACTAACATTTCATTACAATCAGGGGCGGATCCAGGATTTCAGCTTAGGGGGGGGCGTAAGATTTTGGTCAATATTCGGGTTCGTTTCTAGCCTCATAAAACGGTTGCGATAGTGCAATGATAGGGTAAAAAAGTCCGTTTTCAAATAAAAGGACTTAAGAATGTGTTAATTAAATCACTCGCTAGCAATTGTGGAGCGAGCGAATCGAGCGAGAAATATTTTTATACTGAGGGTGTGCATCGAAATTGTTTGATGGTGGGCGTAAGATTTTGGTCAATTTTCGGGTCCGATTCTAGCCCCATAAAACGGTTGCGGTAGTGGATTGACAGGGTAAAAACGTCCGTTTTCAAATAAAAGTATTTAACAATGTGTTAATTAAACCACTTATTAGCCATTATGCGTCGAGCGAGCGAAGCGAGCGAGAACATTTTTTACATTGAGGGCGTGCATCGTAATTGTTTGATGGGGTGCGTAAGCTTTTGATCAATTTTCGGATCCGTTTCTAGCCTCATAAAACGGCTGCGGTAGTGCATTGATAGGGTGATAGCGCGCCCCCTGTATCCGCTAGTGACAATTACATGAAACGTGGCGCTTCCAACGGATGAAATATACGCGGGGAATTAATGGAATAGCTGTGTTTTATCGTAGTATAACATTCTTTTTAAATGAAAGTCTGCGCAGGTTGTGTTAGAATGTAATATAAAAAATGATTATGAGCATTATGAATGCGGGCAGTCCTACGTGATTTATGAAATGTTTTCTTTTAGATAGTTTAAATGTGCTGTATTCAAACAACCACCTGTTAGGGACAAGATATATTTCCTGTTGAAGCTACTGTATTCGTTTTTTACACGATTTGATGTAGGTTATATTAATGAAACGGTTTTCTCCCATTCTCTTATAGTTGATAATGTTATTATTTTCTGCTAATATATGTTGTTCTCAATTGGAGGGCTGGCGTGGCGTAGTCGGTAGCGCGGCGGATTTGTAACCGGAGGCCCTGGGTTCAATCCTCCGTGGTGCCACTGAGTTCCGTCGGTGTGTTTGTGGGCAAGGCACTTTCCCTCAGCCTCGTCCGTCGGATGGGGACGTAAACCGGGTGGTCCCGTGTATCGGTCTATCCTCCGAGCACGTAAAAGAACCATAGGAATCTATTCGATAATAAGAGTAGGGCAGGTTCCCGGATTCCTATGTATCCTTCCCCTCTCTCTAGGGCGGCTCTAAATAATATATACTGTGTTAATGAGTCGTTAAACAGTATTTAATTCAATATTCTCAATTGAGAGAAGACAGACGAGAATGGTAAATAAGTGGCTGTTTAATATTGAATTTATTGTTTAATATTGAACAAATTTAACTTGATTTGAATTGGGATTTAAGGCGCACCAACACATGAACGGTTATTGTCGCTAACAGGCATGAACGTGCCACGCTCATGCTCCATTTATATAAAGATTAAATATGGAGAATGGACCTAGAACCATATTACCTGCAGAACTGCCGAGTTGTTGAATATTCTATAATAAACACTCCATTTAAGACCTTTGCATAAAGTGTGTCATGATAAATACCTTGGATGATCATGATAAAAACTGACAAAATGAATATGAATGGGTTGGGGTGGGGTGTCCTACCCCTCTGCATGTGACAGTGTGTTTGTGAGTTGTATTCAACCCCGGCAACCACACGTATGAATAACAATATATGTTGCCAGACTGTGAATAACAAAACGAGTTTTTCCCTGTATACTGTTGTAATTTTTACCAACGGGTATTTTCTCCCGCTTTCAACTAGTGTTGTATAATTTAATAACGGTGTTGATTTACTCATACCCGCCGTTTTACAATCCTATAAATTTGTTAATGTCTTTACGACTGGTAGTTTGTGGCCGAGTTAACAAACTATGAAGTAGGGAAACACAAAGTCATATATTCTTTACAACACAAATTTATATATATTTCTTCAATTAATGCAATGTTCATAATATACCAAAATTAGAATGTTCAAATTAATGTCACTTTCTCACTTTATTCAAAGTCCCATTTTACGTTTTGTAATAATTTGATGTTTTGAAGTTCCCCCCTAATATCAAGTATTCTAAGCCGAAAATAATGCCAAAAGATCGATCCCCAATATCTCTGAGCCACACCTTTTATACAACTCCAGTGTGTAACACCAACCCCCTACACATGTGTAAACACAAGCCCATTATAAGGAAGTGAATCTTCCCCAATACATCATATGTTAACCAGAGTTTGACCTTCCTTTGTCTAAAGGCTACACAATCTCCCCGTGTAAACACTGTGTAATGCACATGTATTAACAGAAGCCCCTTATAAGGAAGTGAATCTTCCCCAACACATCATGTGTTAACCCCAGTTTGATCTTCCTTTGTTTAAAGGACTACACAGTCTCCCCAATTACACCCCGTGTAAACACCGTGTAAGAACTACACAAAACACCTCTGTGTGACCAGTATATAATACACTACATAGAATATCAGAGCACACACTAGCCCGGCTTGTGGTACACTTTGTATGCAAGGTTATATGGAACTTTCAATACTTTCACACAAAGATTGAATAAAAAACGTATTCATATAATACATAAAAACACAACAATACTGGTATTTGCCTTAATAGTTACAAACGTTGGTAATAACCTAGCACGTTTTAGCTTATCACTTTTACACTGAACTTCCACTGCTCCAGCCTTTAAACGTTCTGAGTATTGTTTAATCACCCCTAGGCAATGTTGCCTGCTTTTTAATTTAGTGTTTTGACTGTTGTCTGTGATACGCAGGCTTTAAAACCTCTGCACCCATCCAAATGCCATTTTGTTTAATTCGCCCATTGTTTTCTCGTTTAGGGCAAAGCGTTTTGTTAGAAACTGGGACCATACATCGCTGGCCATGGAATCGTGTGAAAATGCCACATTGAGGGTTCCATGTTCACCGTCATATGCGTACTATCTTCGGGATGGCTCAAATTTCTGTGCTATTGACATTTTAAATATTGAGCTCTGCTCAATGATATATAGGGTCCTATAGAAACCACAGCGTCCGAACGCAATGGCATCATAGGTCCGCACTGTACTGCAAACAAGGACTTGAAACTACAATGAAAGACACAAAAAACAACAGAAAGGGTGGTGAAGACAGGGTTCAACTCCGGGCTAGAGAGCGTTAACGGTAGCAAAAACTGCTCATTACCTTTCAATCAAACCAAGACTGCAATATTTTTTGTTCTTATCCTATTCGACGATTTCCAAATTTCTCCGTTCATACTTTTTGTTATACGAGGGTGCTTCAAAACGTTCTGTCACTAGGCATAATTATATCCTTTGAACTGGTATTACACTGAGATAAAGTAGTGATTTTATAGTACAACTGGGTTCGCTCTCTTAAATTCCACAACAGAAATCACAAATTTCCGGTTATTTATACCCTGAATTACCTCCCCCTACCACACCTTTTTGATACTATCATCTCTGAAAATGTCCTTGTTACAAAACGTTGAAAAAATTATTTGAATAATTCTATGATTTTAAATTTTCTTGTACGCCATCTGTTGTTATTCGCCCATAATCCATGAAAATGATTGTCGGGAATTCGGAAAGGTCTTGCTGCAAACCAGATATGAGTGAATGCATATCCCTTAATTTTAGAAGAAATAACACTGATTTTCTTAATTTTGTTTACGGAAATGTTAAAATATCTTTTAAATGTCGTATTTATTCTCATAGTATTAATACGTTTTCATATTTCTTTACAATTCCTAGTCCTTCAGTGTTTAAATTTCATATTCAACACATTATTGTAGAATTTTGTACAATGTTTAGTGAAAATATTGATCATCCAAAAACGCTATTTCAGAAGACTGCCCTTCCATTTAATGTCCATTTATCATTAAATTAATTTTACACCTTAGCTTAAAATGTTATTTGTTAAGACAATGTCGTTTCATGTACCATGCTTAAATTCTGAATCTTGTAATGCACAGATATAACTGGTAATGTAAGAGAAATTTCAAAGATCTCTGACAAGTACTTAAAGAGAAACAGGCATTTACAAAAAGTAACAATTAACATACCTGAAAAAACTCCGGACGAAAATGCCTCAGTGTGTATAAGTGATGTGTATTAAATGTTCAATAACTTTCGTCACACAAAAGATACAGCATTCATTTTACCATCAATGGAATGGTATTGAAACTCTCTTTCAACACTCACAATGAGCACATACTTGTTAAAACGCCTTAGTGACAGAACTTATTGAATGACCCTCGTAACATCGTCATTTTTGCTTCTTAGCATGTTTATTTTCTTCTATCATGGTTTCAGACCTGCATCGCTTAAAATCGTGAAATATTTTACGAATAGTTGCCATTTAAATCGCCATTATTCTTTCCTCTTTGATTGTGGGATGACCGGACATTTTATGGACAGATTGTAAACCCTATGATGACGTCTTCCGAAATCCGAAAACGGATGGTTTGATGTTTGTCTCTTTAGTCTTGTTGTATCATACCCTTAATGGTTTATATTCATGTTGCTTTGTATTCTGCCAAATTATTGAATAATTGCTTTGTGTTTTGTTCGCCTTTGTTTGTATTCATATAGACAAAGTAGCTGTGTAATATACTTATTTGGCCTATATATTGCCTAGATTGTCAGATATAGCATGGTAGGAAATTCTCTATCTATAAGGTTCAATGAACACTAGAACCTGAAGATCGCTGAGCCCGATAATTATATACATATATCGGTGGTCCATTTTCAAATACTTTTATTTTCTTACTTTAATTTTGAATAGGTGGTTCCACTACTCCAGCCTTTAACGGTTCCGAGCAATGCATAATCACCCTTAGGATATTGTGTCTGCTTTTTAATTGTATCATTATGACTTAGGGCTACTGTTACTTGTGATACATATGCTTCATAACCGCTGCTCTCATCAAACTTCCATTAAGTTATTTTGCTCATTGTGTTCTCATTTATTGCAAAGCATTTTATCGAATCTGGGAACATACGCCGCTGACGATGGAATAGTATGCTAATACCACGTTGAAGGTTATATGTTCACCGTCATATGCATACCTAGATGGTTAACATTGTTGTACATTGCAATTTTTGAATGCATGGTTGATTTTCAATTTGCATTCATAGCCATTGCTTTTGCCGTCTCCTCATCGCCATCTGGCGGATAACCTACATTTTTTTCTCATAAATCGAGGCTTCAAGTCGTACATGTATGCTGATCTATGCTAGATGAACATATTGGATGCTGAAAACAACTATAATGCAAATAATCAGGTCGAGAAACTCTACGAAAATCTCATTATGTATGAGTTGTGAGCGATTTGTTTTTCAAGCGAATTTTTGCAAGGTTTTTCTCATCAAGGAGAAACACGATGTGATGTCACGAGCACCTTCGATTGACATCGACTAGAGATTCGCGCAAAGAGCCGATTCAGTCAACCCAAATTAAACGAGATTTCCACGGGAAGAGTTGTTTCAATATATTTATTATGTATAACTGTATATAGCAACAACTATTTCAAAAGGGTTTTTTATTAAAGGTTTTTATTCACGATGTCAGAGAATTATTATTAATAATAAGATGAAATAGAGAAACATGTTTGGACACAACTGGATTGTTATTCTGTTGGAATATAATATATATAGAAATCTTGTTATCGTTATATCTTCTGTATTTAAGATCGGATTTGATCAAAACTTTAATAGATTAACACGTGTCTCTAAGTCATGACGTCTTGACGTCAATGAGGTCACAATGTCATTATTTTTTATTTGTTTTCATTGATCGCATTTGTTAAGTTCTTTTACTATGAAACCTATCAGTTTCTGTCTCAGTCAACGATTAGAGTTTTAACACCATGACGTCATCCAAAATGGCCACATCGCTGACCATTGTGACGTCATGACGTCATCCAATTTGGAAAGCCTGTGTTTGATCAGGTTCTGATCAAAATCTATTCATTCATTCAAGCTCCAGATTATCTGAGTTTGTATTCATAACATGTGTCAAGCTTCAGATTATCTGAGTTTTCAATCAAAAAATGTTTCAAGCTCCAGATAAATGTTTAAATCAGTTGCATTTTATTGATAGGATGTTTATTTTTATTTGCATGCATATTTTTAAAAATGTTTTTATGTCCATTTTGAAAAAAATATATTATGGAGTCTTTTCTCAGTAATGTTTGGTGAATTAGGGCACTGTACTTACAAACATATTTAATGTTTTGTTTGTAAACATGTATTTCGAAATCGACTAAATCATGAAACTGCACATGGCTGCGGCATTTTAACCTACTTCTTCCAGCTAGGTTCTGTTCTGCTTGTTGTTGTTTTTTATCATAATTATGTCCACTTTTACCCGTGTATTTAACAGATAATGTATGGTGCTGAGGTCCATATGCAAGTTTATGGACTTGGCAGTCAGACATGGAATGTTATATGGACCGAAGCGAAGCTGAGGTCCATATAACGTTCTAGGTCTGACTGCCCAGTCCATAAACTTCATATGGACCGAAGCACCATACATTAATGTTATATTATACCGAATCTGACCAACAAATTAAATCAATACGTTTTATGATTTATTTTGACATCGTTTTTTTCACACGTCCGTTAATATAGCTATCGGACCGGGCGCCAGGTCAATATGCAACTTTATGGACCAGATGACGTCACATTAAACAAAGAGTGGAATATGCAAATGAGGTATAATATTTACTTATAGTCAGTTTAAATTCTTGTTTCCACCTATAAATTTGTATTTGTAGTTTTTAGTCAATACTACAGTAAATTTTCTTTCAATGTGTGGGTGTGTGGGACAAGCATAGGGATGTTGAATCAACGGGTAGTGCCTCTTGTTAAGTTATTTGCAGAAAGAAGGCGTTTTCTAGGTTACGTCACTGACACGTTCAAAACCAGTTGCATCCGACTAGACAGATCCGAGTTATAACCTTTGATTTTTAGCTCGACTATTCGAAGAATAAGAGAGCTTATGTAATCACCCCGGCGTCGGCGTCGGCGTTGGCGTCGGCGTCCCAGATCAAACTTTGCGTGTAAGCTGTGTTTACAAGTCTCTATCTCTTACATTTCTTATCCTAGTACAACCAAATTTGGCCATGCGCTTCCTTATAGCATTATCTTTAGGGCTGCATAAGAAATTGTGGTTCCTGTAACCCATGGGCTCCAATGGAACCCAAATTATGATAGCCCTTAAAATGTGTCTGTTTTACATCAAATTTTGCGTGTAAGCTGTGTTTACAGGTCTATATCTCTTACATTTCTTGTCCTAGCTGAACTAAATTTGAGAATTGGTTTCCTTATAGTATGTTGTAAAGGGTTGAGTAAGTGTCTTCTGCAAATTCTGGGCTCCCATGGAACCCTAATTGTGATGGCCCATAACATGTGCATTAATGGCAGATCTAGGTTTGCATGTAAGCATGTATATATCTATAATTTTGGTTTGGAATTTCTTATAGCATTATGCATCTTATTGATACTTCAACGATATTGGGGCATGGGCTCCCCCCTCCACACCATTCCCCCACTACCTCCACCCCTTCCCCACCCCCCGCCGACCGGCCTTCTTGTGCATCTTGTTACCGGAAGACTACTTAATACACGTCGCTCTGTAAACGACATAATTTTAGACATGGAAGTCATCTTGAGTGACAGTTTGGCAATAAAACACAAATTTGTCTATCCATCAACAATTTCATAAAATAATATTCTAGCCTAGATTTGAAACAGTTTAATGACAATTGATCACAATATATTTGGAATGGATCGTCCCTCTAAGATTATACGATTATAATTATATATATACAAAATATACTGAACCAAACAGCTAACGCACCAGTAGACAATACTTTTAATATCTCAATAATATCAATACAAATTTCATTCTGAACGAGACAAATATCTTATCAATAACTAATGTAAATTAAAAAAAAACCATTCAAATCACCTGTCTCCAACGGTACCAGTCGGCATATAATAAGTTTATACATTAAATGTATTGTCTACTGGTGCGTTAGCTGTTTGGTTCGGTATATTTTGTATTTATCATGTTCGGCTATTTCCAAATTTCTCCTTTCATACTCCTTTTAACCCCAAGTGGCTTTTTTATGTCTGTGGGTTTGCATACTGTTTCCCTTTGTAATTGTCTTTTTATGCTTGTTTTTAGTTGAAAGTGTTCTGTGAATATAACATGTCTTGTTCGACATGTAAACCATTTTTGGTAAATAACCGTTCTTCAAACCGATTCAGTTTTGGTCAGTTTTACGTACTATCAAGTGCACTTTAGTTGGAAGCAAATAACTCTTTCTTTCCTGCTACAATACATTGACCGAGATTCCTGAAATAGATTGGTTAAATAACCATTATAAGTATGAGTAATTGAACGTGTCAACATGTGTGAACAATCCCACACGCCACACATCATGATTAGTGGAGATTTAGTTTGTAATTATAATTAATTACTATCTTCTTGTCTGCACTGTTACTACTTTTTCAACCCTTTCATGACATTACATTTTCAGAAACAGATTAAGAATAATAACTAATAGACTATAAACTGGTTACCGGCGTCCTTCTGGTCACGATACACACTAATAGACTATGTACTGTTTACCGGCGTCCTTCTGGTCACGATAC
Source organism: Cyrtodaria siliqua (assembly GCA_037043455.1). NCBI lineage: Eukaryota > Metazoa > Mollusca > Bivalvia > Adapedonta > Hiatellidae > Cyrtodaria > Cyrtodaria siliqua. The sequence goes on along the minus strand of JAWPHD010001705.1, from coordinate 285,539 downwards.
ACACTATTAAACTATGTACTGGTTACCGGCGTCCTTCTGGTCACGATACACACTAATAGACTATGTACTGGTTACTGGTTACTATACACACTAATATATTAAGTACGGGTTAGATAACAAATACATTGTCTTTTTTATGTTTTAATGGATTCCGAACTTGATCAGTTATATATTAACCGTTCTCTCTGTCAGCCGTGCGTAATAAAACAAGAGCCCCAAGAGCCCCAAGAGGGCATGTGGAAGCTCTACTGATAAAGTGTGTGTATAACGGGCCATAACTATGTCGAAAATCATTCAACCGGAACATGGCAAAGATTTGCGCAACTAGGCTTGGTACTGATCATCCCTGCCAAGAATCGCTGAAATCCGGCCAGAGGTTCAGGATAACTTGTCTGTACAAAGATAGTATATTAAAACCTTAAAAGGAAAATAACTCTGCCAAAAACCATTAAACGGCGATGACATGCCCAACTAAGCTTGGTACTCATCATCCCAGCCAAGATTCGTTAAAATCCAGCAGGAATTCAGAAGAGACTAGTCTGGACAAAGTTTGTTTATTAAAATATTTAAAGGGCCATAACTCTGCCAGAATCATTCAACCGGAATATGACGATGATATGCAGAACTAGGCTTGATACTGATTATTCTTGTCAAGCTTCGTTAATATCCAGCCTGAGGTTTAGTAGAAGTAGCCTGGAAAATATTTAGTTTTAAAAATATTTCAAGGGCCATAACTACGCCAACCGGAATGTGACGATGATATGCACAACTAGGCTTGGTGCTGATCATCTTTGCAAAGTTTCGCTGAAAAATCTGGCAACTTGAAGGTATTCTGGAGAACTAGTCCAGACAATGTTTGTGTATTAAAACTCTGCCAAAAATCATTCAACCGGAACACGGCGTTGATTTGCACAAGTAGACCTGTAACTGACCTTTCCTAAAAAGTTTTTGTTTAACAAATACTGTTAAAGGTGATCCTTTGTGAGCAACAAACACAATAAAGAGAATAAGGTTTTATTGAGTAATGAAAGAGGCAACAGCCCCCACTCCCCCTAGCACCGGCTTAAGCGGTATTCCACTTAAACCCGGCCAGGAGCTCAGGAGAACTAGTAAGGACAAAGTTTGCGTATTAATAGCTTTAAAGGGCCGTAACACCGTCAAAATCATTCAACCGGAACGCGGTGACGAAATGTACAACTAGGTTTGATTCTGATCATCCCTGCAAAGTTTCACTAAAATCCGGCCAAAGAAGGCCCTTTGGTCTTAATGAGGCCAAAACATAGCAAATTTCAGAAAATCAAGTGCCATAACTCCGGGGTAAATGGTCCAATCTGACTGGGTTTCGAACATGTTTGAGCTTTCATTGATAGTAACAATCTGGTAAAGTTTTGTAAAGATCGAATGAGCTGTCATTAATACTAACGCTCTGGTAAAGTTTAGTTAAGATCGGATGAAAAATGAAGGTCCTATCGTCTTAACGAGGCAAAATATGGCATTTTTAACTAATCCAAGGGCCATAACTCCATTGTTACTGGTTCGATCTGGCTGGGTTTTGAACTTGTACTCGCTTTCAGTGATATTAACAATCTGATAAAGATTGGAAAGATCGGATGAAAAATTAAAGCCGTATTGTCTTAAAGAGGCAAACTATAGCATTTTTAACTAAATCAAGGCCCATAAATTCGCTGTTACTAGTTTGAAATGGATGTTTTTTAAATTTATTCGAGCTTTCATTAATATTAACAATCTGGTAAAGATTTGTAAATATCGGATGAAAAATTAAAGCCGTATTGTGTTAACGAGCCAACATATAGCATTTGTAACTAAATCAAGGGCAATAACTCCGCTGTTACATGTTCGATCTGACTAGTTTTCGAACTCGGTCGAGCTGTTATTGATATTAATAATCTGGTGAAGTTTAGTAAAGATCGAATTTATAATATTGCATTTTTAACTAAATCAAGGGCCATAACTCCGCTTTGTTACTGGCTTGATCTGGCTGGTTTTTCAATTTTTTCTGAGCAGCTTTTATTAATATTAACCATCTGTTAAAGTTTGGTAAAGATCAAATGTAAAATGAAGGCTTAATCGTCTTTACGGGACAAAATATAGCATTTTTAACTAAATCAAGGGTAATAACTCCACCGTTACTAGTTCTATCTGGCTGGTTTTCAAACGTTTCTGAGCTGTCATTGATATTAACAATCTGGCAACGTTTGGTAAAGATCGAATGTAAAATGAAGGCTTAATCGTCTTTACGGGACAAAATATAGCATTTTTAACTAAATCAAGGGTAATAACTCCACCGTTACTAGTCCTATCTGGCTGGTTTTCAATCTGGCAACGTTTGGTAAAGATCGAATGTAAAATGAAGGCTTAATCGTCTTTACGGGACAAAATATAGCATTTTTAACTAAATCAAGGGTAATAACTCCACCGTTACTAGTCCTATCTGGCTGGTTTTAAAACGTTTCTGAGCTGTCATTGATATTAACAATCTGGCAACGTTTGGTAAAGATCGAATGTAAAATGAAGGCTTAATCGTCTTTACGGGACAAAATATAGCATTTTTAACTAAATCAAGGGTAATAACTCCACCGTTACTAGTCCTATCTGGCTGGTTTTCAAACGTTTCTGAGCTGTCATTGATATTAACAATCTGGCAACGTTTGGTAAAGATCGAATTTAGGCCCTATCGTCTTTACGTGGCAAAATATAGCATTTTTAACTAAATCAAGGGCCATAACTCCGTTGTTACTGGTTTGATCTCGATAGTTTTCAAACTTGACCAAGCTTTCATTAATATTAACCATCTGTTGTTAAAGATCGGATAAAAAATGAAGGTCGTATTGTATTAACGAGGCAAACTATAGCATTTTATTTAAATCAAGTGCCATAACTCCGCTGTTACTGGTTTGATTTGGCTGGTTGTCAAACTTGCCTGAGCTTTTACTTATATTAACAATCTAGGAAAGCTTAGATCGAATGAAAAGTAAAGGCCCCATCGTCTTTACGAGGCAAAATATAACATTATTAACTAAATCAAGGGGCATATCTCCGCTATTCCTGGTTCAAACTTATCCGATCGCTCATTGATATAAACAATCTGGTAAAGTTTGGTAAATATCGGATGAACAATGAAGGCCCTAGTGTCTTAACAAGGCACAAAATATAGCATTTTTAACTAAATCAAGGGCCATACCTCTGCTGCTAGTCGTTCGATCTGGCTGGCCCCAGATGAAGTCCGAGCTTCCATTGATATTAAAAATCTGTTAAAGTTTGGTAAATATCGGATGAACAATGAAGGCCCTATTGTCTCAACGATGCACAATATATAGCATGTTTCACTAAATCAAGTGCCATACCTCTGCTGTTAGCCGATCTATCTGGCTGGCACTAGAACAAGTCCGATCTTCCATTGATATTAACAATCTGTTACAATTTGGTAAAGATCGGATGAAGAATGAAGGCCCTATCGTCTTAACGAGGTAAAAGTTAACTGACGGACGGACGGAAGACGGACGACGGACGACGGACAACTCGCCATCTCATCAGCTCTGCTGGCCGTTGGAGTAACTTGTACATTAAAGGTGTCTCGGAACATAACTACTATAATGTCTGTCGACAGGTACTTCCAACATCAAATGTGTCTCAAGAAGGTCGGGCGACAAACTTTTATGAAAAAACGGTCTGGCGACTGGCTGTTTAAACATTTTTGTCTAAGAACTCAAGTAACAGAAGGTTTTGGACAGCCTGTTACATTAACACAATGTATAAGAACCTAGCAAAACAATGTTCTAAAACTGGCATTCCAGTGACATTTATGTGTATGAATTCACAAAGTAAGGTCTGGTGAGAGGTTTTCCAATGTAACTACTAGAAAGGGGATCCTTAAATGTGGTATAGAAACCAGTCTAATACAAGTTCTGGTGACAGGCTGTTTCAATATAAATGTCTCGGAACACAAATACTTTAAGGTCTGGCGACAGGCCGTCCAAATGGGATATATCTGGTGACAGCCCGTTTTAATATAAGAAGTCTCAAACCAAACTAACGCATGCTATGTGACGGTCTGTACAGCAAGGTGACTGGGCATCTAACTATGATAAGGTCTGGCGACAGGCTGTTCTAGATATAATGTACTAGGAACCCAACAAATAAGTATTGCGACAGGCTAACCCCACTAAAACAAGTTATGGAAACAGGCAATTCCAGCTTTTGATTATGGGAGCATATTTCATATTTCAAAAAACATAGAAGGTTATGGGTGCATACCTGCAGATATTAATATAACTAATGCTCGACACGCGCCTTTACTTCAGCTTTATCTACTGATATGTGGTTGATATAGCTCCACAAACAAATCTATAATTATTTATTTGTTTGTTTGTTTGTATGGTGTTTACGTCATTTTCAACACATGTAAGGTTATACATGACGGTCGATTTTCTTTATGATAGAGGCTTACCACCCATTTGTCTTAAGTAGTACCAATACTGTGTACCTCGCGCCATCCTTAAGAATCGACACTTCCTCACTTACAAGTCAAGCTCCCGGTGGGATTCGAACCCGTAGCGGTGAGTGCCGAGAAGATAACAACGCAACGTCGTTTACCAGTCAGCCACGGAGACATGGAAGTGTGGGCAAACAATTAGCTTTTGAATCGGTAATGTTCCATTATGAAAACATTGTGTTTTTGTATACATTAATTATTGATTGATATATAGCTATAACGATCTGTAGTTTCTAATTACATATTGTCACACGAAAGCGGAACAGAGATAGGATGTACAAACAGAATGTTGATAATAAGTTTTATTTCCACCACGAACGCATTCATGTTATTATTCGACTTCATGGCTTTGAGACCGTCTCAAGAACAATCGAATAAAGAACATAAATCAGACCATTTCCTTACATAAGACACTTAAACCTAAACACAAACTAGATGAAAACAAGGCAGGCGAACGATTAGGATGTGACATTTAAATAATATCGACTAATCTTTACGTTGAGTGTAATTTTACTGTGTGGGCGAGGCTTCAGTTTCAATGTTTAAATATGCGGAATCATAAAGAGGTACATGACAGTATCTGGTGTGTCTTTTAACTGTATTATTTTGTCATTCGTACTTTAATGTAAACGAACAAACTAGTGATGTTTCGTTCCTTTTAACACAATATATCAATCAGTTTTTTCTTGCTAAGGACAATTGAGAGAATGTACTGCATTTAGCAATTTGAGTGGCAGTATCTAAATATATATACATTTAGTTCGTCTTAAACCGGTGCTAGGGTGTGTGAAAGGTGTTGCACTTTATATTACTTCTCATGAACAGACTCACTAACACCGAGTCTGCTACTTCTCTCCCTTGTTTGTGTTCGCTGCTCCCAAAGGATCCATTTTTCAGTATATATCGACATTCACACACGCGTTTGTTTAGTGCTGCGTGGCGGCTGTAAGAACGTGTCCCGACTACAAATAAGTATCGTGATTAATTACTGGTCCAATCGCTTTGTAGAATACCACTTAAACCAGTGCTAGGAGGCGTGGGAGGAGTGACACTTTGTATAACATCGCATGAACCGAATAAAACAGAAACTGCTACTTTATCTCGTGTTTGTGTTGCTTCAAAGGGATCTGCATTAGTTATTTATAATTTGTATACACATTGCCTCACTCTTACCCTATTGTCATCTCAGTAAACGGGACAGTGTAAGTAAAAAATGTTCCCGCCAGGTAATAATCTCTAACAAACACGGCAGCATTAATAGGCAATATAGGTAAAACATATAAATGATCATGTATATATAATATACAAAACTAAAGCCTAAAAAGCCACAAAGAAAGTACTCAATGATTTCGCAGAAGCCAGGGCAACAAGAGAACAAGCCATTAGGGGTGCGACAAGACAAGTTTAAAAGACAAACATCGAACACTACAGTCCTATAAAAGGATTTAGGTAGACGTCGCCATATAGGGTCAACAATCTGTCCAATCATCGCACAATCAAAGAGGAAAGCATAGAGCGAACTGAAAAATGAGGCAAAAACTAAACGTGTTATACAATTCATGTGGGATGAAAATATAACAATATTGATTGAATGTACGGCAAGACTTCAAGTCGGGCAGAAAATGTATCATTCACAGAATAAAAATTAACAATTACAAGGGTATACAGGAGGAAAGTATAGGACACCGAAAACATGGAGAGATTGTCAATAGAAGTACCGCCTTGAAACGGTCAGTGACAAAAATGACCGCTAGGTTTTTAACGTGGTTTAATGGTGCATGAAAAACGAAAATGAAATTTCCTTTCTTTTAGGAGAATACATTTATATGAGATATGAAAAATGCGATATTCAAAGAAATATTCTTGACATATCCAAAGTTTTATTATTATTATTATTAAATTCCTGAATTGTGGGTATGTTTGACCATTTGATGCCCCTTCATCCGGGCTCAGGGTGAGCTAGTAGAAAACGCAACTAACCATTAAGCAAACAACGTTACATTTCAAAACTAATCAAATGCTTCATAATTACTGAATACAGCAAGAGTTTAAAACAACAACTCTAAAAGGCCAGGAAACGAACGTTGCGATATCTGCAGTGGGCCTTGCAATAATTACACTATTAGTAAATGAAAATATTTGCATAGCCAATCAATTAGTTCTATTGAAGTTGTGACCACGCAAGCTTAATGTACGCATTGCTCTGATTGAATATTTCATGCACATGTATCGTGACAATTTTTGTAATTAAAAATGCGTCTATTTTAGCACGCCCACATACAATGGGAGTTTCCGTGTAAAAATAATATGGTTGGCTCCTACTCCAGATAATTTGAAGAAAGAAAATACACCACCCGTCCTATTATCAGCCTTAAAAGGATTATTCTTCATAGAAATCAGACGCAGCGGTACAAATAGTGAGACAATGGATCCAGTAACAAACACACCATTATATGATATATCGCTGACAATACATCTCAATATAGTTTTAGTTTGTTAAAACAGATGACAATAACATGCAATGGGATAACATTAACTATACTCATTCACCATCAGACAAACATTAGAGATATAAAATCTTCTCGTCCAAATTTGGATCTTTGTAGTTAAGATGCATTTCACGCCAACGTTGTTAAAATTGATCTTTTAATTTCTGTATAATAATGCTAATGAATATAATTGTTGTTTAAAAGATCATCAACACATTTATTTAAGTTAGTTTGAGCCTCCCCAGAGAGAGGGGAAAGGAACATATGAATCCGGGAACCCTGACCCACATTTACTATCGCAAAGATGCCTGCGTTTCTTTAACGCATTCAATGGATAGACTTCTATACGCAGGACCACCCTGACGGACAAGTGAGGCTCAAACCCATGATTTCCGGATTCAGAGTCGAACTTGCTATTTACTGGACAACCTCAGACATCTCTGTTATACGAAAAGTAACAAAAATATATTGTGAATATAGTATTAATTAAATACACAATATAGTTCTAACAAAATAGTAATTTGCTCTCGAGTTCAAACAATGTATATTTTAATACGGAATATGTTTATTCTGCCGGAGTGCTGGCATATCCAAGTGGATAGCAGGGTAGACATGAAATATAGAAGACCCGGGCTCAAGCTTGACAGTGCCACACATATGTTGTCTGTGTGTTCCTGAACAAGACAATTTCACCTAGTCGAAGGAGCCGTAAAATGGGTGGTCACGTGTACTGGATATATCCCTCTGAGCAGGTTAAAAACCATCGGAATCTATTTGTGAATAAATGTAGGGCAGGTTCCCAAGGTTCTATATATCCTTACTCTCTATCTTGGGCGGCTCTAAATCATGTTTAGTGATTGATCACTCTACAGTCAGTCACTACGCTTCACCGTTCCCCCTGTGCGATGACTGGAAAACCTATGATTTTACCTACTGAAACCCCGAGAGAGATAGGTGCATGAGAGTTTTTATGGTCGTACCCTAGATTGGTTTTCTCTTTGGCTGCAACTTTTGTTGGTTTTCAGTACTATTCTGAATACATCCTGAGATGTTTCTTATGCTTTATTTGATATAGCTTTACACCAACATATTAGTGTTCTTTTGTTAGTTTTTCTGGATTTGTACTTTATTGTTAGAGAATTTCTTTTGACTGGATGTAGTTTTGTTTACACTGTCTTGTCTATTTGGGCGCTGACGACAGGATAATAGCGAGAAATGTATACACATAAATTCGAAAGTTACATGTAACCTGTAGGGCGTATTGCCTACTGACCGTTTCAAGTCGGTAACACTGATTTCATCACCATTTCTGTTATAGTTTGTCTTTTTTATTTTATTAATATTATTGGCGTTGTTTCGAGCTAGTAAACGACATATTCTATGCCTTTTAATAACAATAAATATTGAAAACGGGAAACCCTGGAAGGAACAAACACAAACAAGATATAGATAGATAGATAGATATATAGATAGATAGATAGATAGATAGATACTTTTATTGACTTAAACTATTACAGATATACAAGTAGCAGACACTGTTTTTTTGCACGCCATACTCATCCTTGATGCACGCTTCGATAGGGCACTACTAGTGACCGATATACTACATGCATGTACCTGCGTAGAATGTTAACGGATGCAACTTGCGAACTGGTCATTTGTGGTTAATATTTAATTAAAATCAATGAGGGAGGAAGCAACTTCTCACCTTCCATACTCTTTTTATTAGTCATCATCAACATGTTCTTCTCATTTAAAGTTCGTCCACTAGCCATAATAATTTTCAGCAAATGTTTGGGTATCATAATCACATAATACACTTAATAGGTCTCAGATCTCCATACAAATTGCAGTCCGACGCCCTATTGAATTAACTTAAAACATTAAATACTACTGACTTGACGACTATATAATTAATAGTTTCATTCATGTGGAATAGATTTAAATAAAACATGATAGATAATAATAAAATGTAGAACTTAACAATTAAAGAAACACATCTGTTTTGTTTGGTTTGTCTCCAAACCCATTTATTGTTAGAAATGATAAGTTATAAATGCTGTATTTTTTCAAAGACAAATATGGTGACATGTTTTTATTGTCTTGCAGATCCTCTTATTTTTCAAAACGTCAGAATTGTTAGAGAATATCGTTTTTTTTTCGAGATGAAATAAAAATATTTCTGAATATATCATGCATTTTTCTTCATAAATACACATTATATGATTAATTTTGATCATATATTTATCTTCATATATCTCTGAAACCATGTTGGTGACCTATTATTTTTAAAGCTGAAATATGCTTTGGATACTAGTAGATTGTTCTAGCATACCGGATAAGGTGATCTGTGTTTTGCGTGGGTGCTAGAAAGTCTGATCTTACTCATAGATAAGGTAAACTTCAAGCGATGATATAAACAATGACAGTTGCATGACGTTATTATGTAAATATACATGCAAAACGTTAGTAGTTGGCGACGTCAACACGCAGAATATGAATATTGAAATGAATGTTGTTTAACCGCCCGGTTTACGTCCCAATCCTACGGACGAGGCTTAGGGAAAGTGTCTTGCCCAAGAACACACCGACGGAACTTAGTGGCACCACGGAGAATTGAACCCGGGGCCTCCGCGCAGAATATAAATGATATGCAAGAAACAATAATCAATCATGGGTATACTGTTCAGAGAGGGAAATTCAAACACACGCCATAATTGTTTAATCGGAACCTCGGCAGAGCCCCAGTTCCGGTAAAAAATATACCTCGTGTTGGAATTCTCGATCTTCACCGGATACCCATGAACGATTTTTATATTCTAGCTATGTACCAAATCTTTAACAAAAAGAAAGAAGGTTGATCGTAGGAAGAAATATAAAGAAACTGTTTGCAATGTCCTTAATATAGTTTAGCGTATACCAAAAAAACACGATGTATTGGGAAGTTTTGACTTTCGAGTGGCGATTTCAAACTTCCGTTTTTCCCCCAGACCTTGGTTTTGAATATCATTGCGTAGCCAAGAAATCAAAAGAAGGCCGGGTGACCGAGGCTAGTGTTTTCTCATCCACTCCTGTTGTTATCAATCAGACAAACAGGTTGACTTAACATCCAAAGATTACGAGTAGAAACAATACAGGTGTCACAGAGCTTGCTGGAATTTAGGACAGTTTAACCGCCTCCGTGAGATATGGACACCAGCAGGTCTCCAAAATGATCTAAACTAATGTGATGATTAGCCGTTAATGGGACAAACGACAACATTGAAATGTAGAAAATATTAAACTAAACATCTAATCCAGTATCATGTTAATGTTAAAATGTGTTCTCGCATAGAATTAAACATTTTCATTAGTTGTCATTTTTTCGTTATTTATTCAATAGGTTTAATAATATTATTGGAGAAATATAATCAACAGTTAGCAATATTCAAAAGCAATATGATCTATACTTATAATTAATATTAATGATTGAACAAATGATTATGTAGAAAAAGTTGACGGGACGCCGATAGTTTTTAAAAATATATAGATTATCGAGTGTCCCTTTAGTTAATATTAGTAAACTATAATGTTAAAACACTACAACACTTTCTGTTTCTCCAAACAAGTAATATAAACAACTCTTAATCTGGATATGCTCAGCACAATGCCGAGTCTCTCATTCATTTCTATAGTTTGACTAATTGCTTACATTTCCATCTTGAATCAGTATAATAAAACATTGATGTCTAAAAGCTATATATTTTATAAAAACTAACGGCGTCCCGTCAGGTTTACTACATGTTTTAATCATTCATAATGACTACAAGAATAAATAGTAAGTACAGAGCACTTTGTATAATTACTAACTGTTTGTTATATCCAATGTAAGCATACAATGATAATCCATGTGTTTTGTTTATATTGCCTATTAATGCTACCTCGTTTCATAGAGCATATAGCCTGCCTGGAATTCATTAGTTACACTTTCTCCTTTCATACTATTTTTATTGGGATGACAATAGGGCAAGAGTGAGGTATGGTGCACTTAACAACTTGATTTAACTCCCCTGCAGCCGTGGTTGTGATGTCACATGTCCTGCTTCTTTTTAACACTGTTGTTTGTGTGCGTGATTTCGGTTAACTGTTCTGTGAAGGCTACACGTCCTGTTCGACCATTTTTGTTGACTGTTCTGTAAAGGCTACACTGCCTGTTCGATCATTTTGGTTGACTGTTCTGTGAAGGCTACACGTCCTGTTCGACCATTTTGGTTGACTGTTCTGTGAAGGCTATGCTTCCCATTCGACCATTTTGGTTGACTGTTCTGTGAAGGCTACACTTCCTGTTCGACCATTTTTGTTGACTGTTCTGTGAAGGCTACACTGCCTGTTCGACCATTTTGGTTGACTGTTCTGTGAAGGCTACACTGCCTGTTCGACCATTTTGGTTGAATTTTCTGGGAAGGATACACTGCCTGTTCGACCATTTTGGTTGACTGTTCTGTGAAGTCTAAACTTCCCGTTCGACCATTTTGGTTGACTGTTCTGTGAAGGCTACACTGCCTGTTCGACCATTTTGGTTGAATTTTCTGGGAAGGATACACTGCCTGTTCGACCATTTTGGTTGAATTTTCTGTGAAGGCTACATTTTCTGTTCGACCATTTTGGTTGACTGTTCTGTGAAGTCTAAACTTCCCGTTCGACCATTTTGGTTGACTGTTCCGTGAAGGCTACACTGCCTGTTCGACCATTTTGGTTGACTGTTCTGTGAAGGCTTCACGTCCTGTTCAAACATTTTTGTTGACTTTCTGTAGAGTCTACACGTCCGGTGCGACCATTTTGGTTGACTGTTCTGTAAAGTCTATACTTCGCGTTCGACCATTTTGGTTGACTGTTCTGTGAAGTCTACACGTCCTGTTCGACCATTTTGGTTGACTGTTCTGTGAAGGCTACACGTCCTTTTAAACCATTTTGGTTGACTGTTCTGTTAAGTCTACACGTACTGTTCGACCATTTTGGTTGACTGTTCTGTGAAGTCTACACGTACTGTTCGACCATTTTGGTTGACTGTTCTGTGAAGGCTACACGTCCTTTTAAACCATTTTGGTTGACTATTCTGTTAAGTCTACACGTCCTGTTCGACCATTTTAGTTGACTGTTCTGTGAAGTCTACACGTCCCGTTCGAACATTTTGGTTGACTGTTATGTGAAGGCTACACTGCCAGTTCGACCATTTTTGTTGACTGTTCTGTGAAGGCTACACTGCCTGTTCGACTATTTTGGTTGACTATTCTGTGAAGATAAAACGTCCTGTTCGACCATTTTGGTTGACTGTTCTGTGAAGGCTTCAAGTCCTGTTCAAACACTTTTGTTGACTGTTCTGTAGAGTCTACACGTCCGGTTCGACCATTTTGGTTGACTGTTCTGTAAAGTCTATACTTCCCGTTCGACCATTTTGGTTGACTGTTCTGTGAAGTCTACACGTCCTGTTCGACCATTTTGGTTGACTGTTTTGTGAAGGCCACACGTCCTTTTAAACCATTTTGGTTGACTGTTCTGTTAAATCTACACGTCCTGTTCGACCATTTTAGTTGACTGTTCTGTGAAGTCTACACGTCCTGTTCGACCATTTTGGTTGACTGTTCCGTGAAGACTACACGTTTTGTTCGATTATTTTTGTTGACTGCTCTGTGAAGGCTACACGTCCTGTTCGATCATTTTGGTTGACTGCTCTGTGAAGTCTGCACGACCATTTTGGTCGAATTTTCTGTGAAGGCTACAAGTCCTGTTCGATCATTTTAGTCGATTGTTCTTTGAAGCCTACACTGCCTGTTCGACCATTTTGTTTGACAGTTCTGTGAAAGCTACACTTCCTGTTCGACCATGTTGGTTGACTGTTCTGTGAAGGCTACACTGCCTGTTCGACTATTTTGGTTGATTATTCTGTGAAGGGTACACGTCCTGTTCGATTATTTTGCTTGACTGTTTTGTGAAGTCTGCACGTCCTGTTCGAACATTTTGGTCGATTGTTCTGTAAAGGTTACAACGCCTGTTCGATCATTTTTGTTGACTGTTCTATGAAAGCTACAGGTCCTGTTCGACGATTTTGGTTGACTGTTCTGTGAAGCTTACACGTCCTGTTCGATCATTTTGGTTGATTGTTCTGTAAAGTCTACACGTCCTTTTCGACTATTTTGGTTGACTGTTCTGTAAAGTCTATACTTCCCGTTCGACCATTTTGGTTGACTGTTCTGTGAAGGCTACACGTCCTGTTCGACCATTTTGGTTTACTGTTCTGTGAAGTCTACACTTCCTGTTCGACCATTCTGGTTGACTGTTCTATGAAAGCTACAGGTCCTGTTCGACCATTTTGGTTGACTGTTGTGTGAAGCTTACACGTCCTGTTCGATCATTTTGGTTGATTGTTCTGTATAGTCTACACGTCCTGTTCGACTATTTTGGTTGACTGTTTTGTAAAGTCTATACTTCCCGTTCGACCATTTTAGTTGACTGTTCTGTGAAGGCTACACGTCCTTTTCGAACATTTTGGTTGACTGTTCTGTGAAGGCTATACTTCCTGTTCGACCATTTTGGTTGACGGTTCTGTGAAGGCTACACGTTCTGCTTGATCATTTTGGCTGACTGTTCTGTGAAGTCTACACTTCCTGTTATACCATTTTCTTTGACGGTTATGTGAAGGCTACACGTTCTGCTTGATCATTTTGGTTGAATGTTCTGTGAAGTCTATACTTCCCGTTCGACCATTTTTGTTGACTGTTCTGTGAAGTCTACACTTCTTGATCGACCATTTTGATTGACTGTTCTGTGAAGGCTACACGTCCTCTTCGACCATTTTTGTTGACTGCTCTGTGAAGTCTACACTGCCTGTTCGACCATTTTATTTGACTATTCTGTGAAGTCTACACTGCCTGTTCGACCATTTTGGTTGACTGTTCTGTGAAAGCTACAATTCCTGTTCGACCATTTTGGTTAACTGTTCTGTGAAGGCTACACTGCCTGTTCGACTATTTTAGTTGACTATTCTGAGAAGGGTACACGTCCTGTTCGATCATTTTTGTTGACTGTTCTATGAAAGCTACAGGTCCTGTTCGAACATTTTGGTTGACTGTTCTGTGAAGCCTACACGTCCTGTTCGATCATTTTGGTTGACTGTTCTGTAAACTCTACAAGTCCTGTTCGAACGTTTTTGTTGACTGTTCTGTAAAGTCTATTCTTCCCGTTCGACCATTTTGGTTGACTGTTCTATGAAGGCTACACGTCCTCTTCAACCATTTTGGTTGACTGTTCTGTGAAGTCTATACTTCCTGTTCGACCATTTTGGTTGACGGTTCTGTGAAGGCTACACGTTCTGCTTGATCATTTTGGTTGACTGTTCTGTGAAGTTTACACGTACTGTTCGACCATTTTGTTTGACGGTTCTGTGAAAGCTACACTTCCTGTTCGACCATTTTGGTTGACTGTTTTGTGAAGGCTACACTGCCTGTTCGACTATTTTCGTTGACTATTCTGTGAAGAGTCACGTCCTGTTCGATTATTTTGGTTGACTGTTCTGTGAAGTCTGCACGTCCTGTTCGAACATTTTGGTCGATTGTTCTGTGAAGGTTACAAGTCTTGTTTGATCATTTTTGTTGACTGTTCTGTGAAAGCTACAGGTCCTGTTCGACCATTTTGGTTGACTGTTCTGTGAAACTTACACGTCCTGTTCGATCATTTCAGTTGATTGTTCTGTAAAGTCTACACGTCCTGTTCGACCATTTTGGTTGACTGTTTTATGAAGGCTACACGTCCTCTTCAACCATTTGGGTTGACTGTTCTGTGAAGGCTATACTTCCTGTTCGACCATTTTGGTTGACGGTTCTGTGAAGGCTACACGTTCTGCTTGATCATTTTTGTTGACTGTTCTATGAAGTTTACACTTCCTGTTCTACCATTTTGTTAGACGGTTTTGTGAAGGCTACAAGTTCTGCTTGATCATTTTGGTTGACTGTTCTGTGAAGTCTACACGTCCTGTTCGACCATTTTGGTTGACTGTTCTGTAAAATCTATACTTCCCGTTCGACCATTTTGTTTGACTGTTCTGTGAAGGCTACACGTCCTCTTCGACCATTTTTGTTGACTGTTATGTGAAGTCTACACTGCCTGTTCGACCATTTTAGTTGACTGTTCTGTGAAGGCTACACATCCTGTTCGACGATTTTGGTTGACTGTTCTGTGAAGGCTACACGTCCTGTTCGACCATTTTGGTCGACTTTTCTGTGAAGGCTACAAGTCCTGTTCGATCATTTTGGTCGATTGTTCTGTGAAGGCTACACTGCCTGTTCGACAATTTTTGTTGACTGTTCTGTTTCACAGCTATACTTCCTGTTCGACCATTTTGGTTGACTGTTCTGTGAAGGCTACACTGCCTGTTCGACTATTTTTGTTGACTATTCTGTGAAGGGTACACGTCCTGTTGGATCATTTTGGTTGACTGTTCTTTGGAGTCTGCACGTCCTTTCGAACATTTTGGTCGATTGTTCTGTGAAGGTTACAAGTCCTGTTCGATCATTTTTGTTGACTGTTTTATGAAAGCTACATGTCCTGTTCGACCAATTTGGTTGACTGTTCTGTGAAGCCTACACGTCCTGTTCCATCATTTTGGTTGATTGTTCTGTAAAGTCTACAAGTCCTGTTCGACCATTTTGGTTGACTGTTCTGTAAAGTCTATACTTCCCGTTCGACCATTTTGGTTGACTGTTCTGTGAAGGCTACACGTCCTCTTCGACCATTTTGGTTGACTGTTCTGTGATGGTTACACGTCCTCTTCAACCATTTTGGTTGACTGTTATGTGAAGGCTATACTTCCTGTTCGACCATTTTGGTTGACGGTTCTGTGAAGGCTATACGTTCTGCTTGATCATTTTGGTTGACTGT
Organism: Cyrtodaria siliqua; assembly: GCA_037043455.1. Taxonomy (NCBI): domain Eukaryota; kingdom Metazoa; phylum Mollusca; class Bivalvia; order Adapedonta; family Hiatellidae; genus Cyrtodaria; species Cyrtodaria siliqua. The sequence goes on along the minus strand of JAWPHD010001705.1, from coordinate 269,624 downwards.
TCTGTGAAGTCTACACGTACTGTTCGACCATTTTGTTTGACGGTTCTGTGAAGTCTACACTTCCTGTTCGACCACTTTGTTTGACTGTTCTGTGAAGGCTACATGTTCTGCTTGATCATTTTGGTTGACTGTTCTGTGTAGTCTAGACGTCCTGTTCGACCATTTTGGTTGACTGTTCTGTAAAGTTTATACTTCCCGTTCGACCATTTTGGTTGACTGTTCTGTGAAGGCTACACGACCTCTTCGTCCATTTTTGTTGACTGTTCTGTGAAGTCTACACTGCCTGTTCGACCATTTTAGTTGACTGTTCTGTGAAGGCTACACGTCCTGTTCGACCATTTTGGTTGACGGTTCTGTGAAGGCTACACGTCCTCTTCGACCATTTTGGTTGACTGTTCTGTAAAGTCTATACTTCCTGTTCGACCATTTTGGTTGACGGTTCTGTGAAGTCTATACTTCCCGTTCGACCATTTTGGTTGACTGTTCTGTGAAGTCTATACTTCCCGTTCGACCATTTTGGTTGACTGTTCTGTGAAGGCTACACGTCCTTTTCGACCATTTTGGTTGACTGTTCTGTGAAGTCTATACTTCCTGTTCGACCATTTTGGTTGACGGTTCTGTGAAGGCTACACGTTCTGCTTGATCATTTTGGTTGACTGTTCTGTGAAGGCTACACTGCCTGTTCGACCATTTTGTTTGACGGTTCTGTGAAGGCTACACGTCCTGTTCGACCATTTTGGTTGACTGTTCTGTGAAGGCTACACTGCCTGTTCGACCTTTACAGCTACCTTCTAATGTATAATGTATCAAAATAATATAGTAACACGCGTCAGTTAAAATCGAAATACTGATTAATATCCAAGGCTCAAATACATTGATTGCCACGACTACTGCAAGAACGATCCATCGAACTCAATATCCTTGGGTTCGGTAAGAACAGTCCGTAAACAGTCACGATCTGGATTAAGTGGAATTAAGAGATTGCGAGGTTTGCAGAGTTGTACTTTCCATGAATGAGTCTTTGTTAGGAATGCCAGGTTTTATAATGCACTTAAAGGCCACAAGATAAACTGTGCTGCATAAAATAAAGGTTATAAAGGTATTGGGATTTGTTTGTTGTTAACAATGTATTCGGAAGTAACGGATTACGTTCAATCGCATTGTTTTTTGTACCTGTCAGAACACTTTGATGTAAGGCAAAAGTACTTCAATTATGAACTTAACCTTAGTACACAAACATGAGAAAATTGGTCCTATAAAAACCACATCACACACATGCAGCGGCACCGAAGTTCCGCACTGTACCACAAACCACATCACGCAAGCACGGCGGCACCGTAGTTCCGCACTGTACCGTACCACAAACCGTTATTGAGCACAAGAACAACTAAGAAGACTAGATCGGTTTTACCATGATAGGAGTAATTTGCCTAATTGTCGTTTCATCATCTACTTTTAATAAACTCAGTAATCAAAATATAATGGAAGAGTCCAAGGCAGTAGTCCTAATGTCAAAATAAGAATAAGTAGAAATAAAAAATGAACAGGAAAAGTATCATTCAAGGACGACAGTCAACCACAAACATGCACAGAAACAAAGAACAACTTTAAAGATAAATAAAAGGTACTATAAGATAAACACAAAAGGTTTGACAACAGGGCTACCGCCTTGGAACGGTCAGTGGCAAAACAAGGCCGATGGGGGATTCAAGTAGGTTATAGGGTGCACCAAACCTCACTCTTACCCTACTGGCATCCCATTTAGACGCGACAGTGTAAATTAAGATATTCTCGCCAAGTTATATTCTCTAGCAAAGAAGGTAACAGCAATAGACAATATAAGTAAAATATAAAGGTCTGACAGGAAATGTAGCATTCAAGGATCACAGTCAACTCGTTTTGTCTCTGTGATGTCACATGACTTGCTTATTAACATTGTTATTCTTGTTTGCTTTAATGCTTGCTTTTAGTTGACCGTGTTCTGTGAATTCTACATTTCCTATTCGACTTTAATACCTACATTTATATATTGTCTCATGCCATTGAACAATTACAACAGTTGAATTGTATCATCGTAAATTCATCTAGAAAGGAAAGGACATATCATTGGCGGATAACTGCCGAAGGCTGATGAAATAGCGGTCGGTGGATGAACATACTTCCTCTTACTCGTATACTATAAAGCCGTATATAATGTGGCATTATTTGTATCTAAGCACCTCACTTCTACTTTGCACATAGTTAATAAGTATGTATATTGCCGATGATGTCATTAAGTCAGAGGTCGAACACCTAACACCTTTAGAACCATTATCTAGATTTACGACCAATGGTAATTACAGTCTATTTTTTCAACATTTATGACCAACTTTACGACGTTACCAGTCTATTATTCAACATATACACCTTTATGAGGATACAAGTATATTATTCTACAGGCATATACACCTTTACGACGATACCAGTCTATTATTCTACATTCGTATACAACTTCACGACGAAACCCGTCTATTATTCTATATTCATATACAACTTCATGACGACACCCGCCTAAAATTTAACATTCATATACACCTTTACGATGATACAAGTCTAGTTTACTACATTCATAATTATACATCTTCACGACGATACGTTACTCAGGGTAATGTATACTCGTATGTTCATGCGAAGTTCTTTTTTTTCATATGTAGCCTGTATCTGTATTATGTTGCGTTAAACACACTTTTCAAATAACATTCTACGCTGTATAGAAATGCAGCAGTACACGTGGCTTTGGAGAGCCGGGCGTATACTGCTTACTCATAGTGAGGGCACAGGCAGACGGCGCGTACCCTACCCCGCCCACACCCTACCCCCCCCCCCTCTACTACCCCCTCCCCCTCTACTACCCCCCTCCCCCTCTCTACTACCCCCTTCCCACCTGTTTCTCTACTACCCCCCTTAAATATGTTTTCAATAAACTGTTCTACTTGGTTTTCAATGAAAAAAAAAAAAAAAATACATACTCTCTATACCATATAAAGGTGTCTGACTCTTTAATAAAAAAAGATAAAAACAGCTATAGACCTCGCTTAAAGCCTTGCTGTGCTTGTATTTGTGGTCACAGCATCGTCATTCCGATTCGAATCAATAGGGTACATATTATAACAAATAGCCACAACACTGATTTCTTCAATGTGTACTTTATATCGCATCAGCGAAACGTTAAACACGTTTGAAAGTAGGTCGACTTCGATCTGACCTAAGCAATGCATTTTCTATGTACATGGTAGGGTAGTGGGAAATATCTATCTGCGACGACTCTCGCATAAATATGCAACGTGATCGTTGAAAGAAAACCGTTTAACAACACTCACCGGTACGAAGAACTTCCAGGAGTAATCACAGACGCTGTAATCGAGTTCTTTCACAAACCGTTATTTGTTTTTAGTTTCGATTCACCATGTTGAATTAAATTACTGGTTTCCTTGTTACCTTTATACTTACGATATGAAGCTGGGTACAAGGCGACCGGAAATGAGACTGGACCAATCCGGGTGACGTATTTTCAACATGGTGAATCGAAACTAAAAACAAATAACGGTTTGTGAAAGAACTCGATTACAGCGTCTGTGATTACTCCTGGAAGTTCTTCGTACCGGTGAGTGTTGTTAAACGGTTTTCTTTCAACGATCACGTTGCATATTTATGCGAGAGTCGTCGCAGATAGATATTTCCCACTACCCTACCATGTACATAGAAAATGCATTGCTTAGGTCAGATCGAAGTCGACCTACTTTCAAACGTGTTTAACGTTTCGCTGATGCGATATAAAGTACACATTGAAGAAATCAGTGTTGTGGCTATTTGTTATAATATGTACCCTATTGATTCGAATCGGAATGACGATGCTGTGACCAAAAATACAAGCACAGCAAGGCTTTAAGCGAGGTCTATAGCTGTTTTTATCAGTTTTTATTAAAGAGTCAGACACCTTTATATGGTATAGAGAGTATGTATTTTTTTTTTTTTTTCATTGAAAACCAAGTAGAACAGTTTATTGAAAACATATTTAAGGGGGGTAGTAGAGAAACAGGTGGGAAGGGGGTAGTAGAGAGGGGGAGGGGGGTAGTAGAGGGGGAGGGGGTAGTAGAGGGGGGGGGGGTAGGGTGTGGGCGGGGTAGGGTACGCGCCGTGTGCCTGTGAGTGAGGGTGTATACAATGACAGAAGGATCACGATACAGGTGCAAATGAGCGTCTGAATGATGGAATCTACAGGATACACCGTTCCTGAGAATGCTGACCGACTTCACAGTCACGACATGTTATGCGTAGAATTACCTACTGTTTTATCTTTTATCTGATAAGATATTGCTCGCAGCGTCTCCGTGGCCGAGAGGTTAACGACGTAGCGTTGTAAACAGTTTCACCTCTCACCGCTGCAAGTTCGAATCCCACTGGGAGCTCGACTTGTAAGTGAAGAAGTGTCGATTTTTACGGATGGCGGGATGTGTACAGTACTGGTTCTACCTAAGAAAAGTTTGTGATCTGCCTCCACCACAAAAAAAAATCGACCGTCACATTTTGCCTTGAATGTGTTGGAAATGACGTAAAACACCATACAAACAAACAAATTCGATCTCCAATCATACTTTCATTGGGTATTCTAACATACTTGACACAAATCCTGTGCCAAACCACTTGGTTCAGCAATATGTAATTATCAAATAAGGCATAACCCAGTCAAACTCAGTCACGTGACGTTAAACTGTCAACAAATTTAGTTGTATTTTAAGTGTTTGTGAGTAAAACTGTCAAACTCAATTAAATGCGATAGAAATTGATTTGTCAGTATTGACATTCCAACAGTATATCAGTCCGTAAACGGTCGCATATCTTGTTTAACGGATCCGCTAACGCGTCGCCATCAAACAAAACTGTGACCATTAAACAACGCGTCGCCATCAAACAAAACTATGACCATTAAACAACTGAGATAAACTGTTGCAAAAATGCAAAAATTCAATACAATTAACCCCATAGTACGTGTTGACGTAGTACTGAAATGCGACCTACATTTGGGACAATAAAACACAATGGCTCTATATTATTTATAGTATATAATGCTAATACTATGGATGTTTAACAAAATGATGTCCAATAAAATGCCAGCAATATATTTGTAAATGTGTTATGTGTTGTGCCTTTTAATGTGGGTTGCTGTTGTTATTTGTGATAGTAATGTGATAGATAGTGGTCAGATACCACTATTGATTTGGGGCTTCTGATTGGTTGAAAAAAGTATAGGTTTATTAGGGCATATAGTCAGTTTGTAAGGTAGATTCTGATTGGATTAAATTACCCAAATCATAACAAATCCCCATAAAACATCAAAATAGTATGTTTCCATCATAAAACATGTTGATTTAGGATATTTTGACTGAAATTTGCATTTTTATGGATACAATTTTACTGAGAGTATATTTGCAAAAAGTAAAATTTCTTTACTGCCATTCTGGGGGTGGCCACCTTCAGTGAACTATTAGAGGCTGAAAGCATCAGATTATCCCCAATTTGCTGGTCTTTTTGAGTGTCTCTAAGATAGTTCTTTAAAAACAGTTAGGTTTTATCATCCATTCGGATATAGGAATAGGAGTTGTAGGCCAAAAGGCTATAATGGAGGACTATGGGAAATGCAATAGTGGTATATGACCTAGTCCGCTATGCGTACAACACAAAATAACGTTAAAGTCCGTTCTAAATTCAACACTGGTTTATTACAGTTTCACATCCAACTAAAATGTTTAGCGAAAGTTCCAAGTAATATAAAACTGACAAAGTTCTTGAATAACATTCATCCATATTATTGACATGATTGATATGAGACGTCTAAAGGATGCTAAATTCGTCGGCATCTCTTAAAACCCCGTGTAATGATATGAGCAATTTCCCCGACAGTTTCAAGTTCCCCATCATATGCATACCGGCTTATCTCATATGCAGGCTCAAAAGTTCATACTGTAATCATTTTGAATATCGAGTTCTGCTCAATCCGGGGATATAGGGTGTGAACGGTAGCAATTGTTATTCAATACTGATCATGAGCAGTCTCAATCGAACAAAGACTGCAATAGTGTGTGTTTGTATCGTGTTCGACGATCTCGAAAGTTCTCCTTTCATACTATTTTCCTAATAAGACTCTCTCACTGACTGGCTGTAGACTGTCCCTAGACTAAACTTGGACTGTCTGTTTTTATATTTAGAAATACACATCCATTTATTACAGTTATGTAAACAATTACTACCTACACAAATAATACAATTTCCCTGATGAGTTATTGACAACATATGTGTTGGTTAGAGTTATATGACCCAAGTAATGTCTGGTAACCACAACCGTATCTAACTGTGACAATTTGTTGAACTATTCAACACATGCCATTAGGCCTTATACAAAATAATGCTAGTAACCAGTACTGACCTTTGCTACAATGTTAGACAATCATTGAATAGTACATCAATCAGTTACTACCTAGATAAATAAAGGCAAGATAAAACATCTCAAATATAACATGGTACACAATAGGGCTACCGCCTTCAAACGGTCAGAGCAATGAGGTTATAAAACAGGTTCTATGGTCCCCAAACCTCACTCTTGTCATCCCAATAAACATGACAGTGTAAATAACGATATTCCCGCCAGGATATATTCTCTACCAAAAAAGGCAGCATTAGTAGGCAATATAAGTAAAACACATAAATGATCATATATATATGTCACGGTAATGGATATCTAACAGGTAGATTGATTTTGCATTATCTGGCCGGTTAGCTCAGTCGGTAGAGCATCGGAACGGTAGTCCGAAGGTCCCGGGTTCTAGACCCTGTCTGGCTGCCCATTTTTCTAACCCCGTGTCACGGTTATGGATATCTAACAGGTAGATTGATGTTGCATTGTCTGCCCGGTTAGCTCAGTCGGTAGAGCATCGGAACGGTAGTCCGAAGGTCCTGGGTTCGAGCCCCGGTCTGGCTGCACATTTTTCTAACCCTGTGACATATATAATATAAAAATGCACATATATCCATAAAGTAAATACTCAATGACTTGGCAGACGCCATAGCAACAAGAGGACACACCGTTTAGTGTACGACAAAACCAGATTTAAGACAAACCTCAAACGCTACCGTCCTATAAGGATTTAAGAAGACATCATCATGGGGTCCACAATTTGCCCGCTCATCGCACTATCAAAGAATAATGGCGAACTATAAATGGATCAAACATGCAGTTACACAATGATAGGGTCATAACCTCTGTTAATTGACCTGTTAACATTTTTATTAAAGAGTGTATGAACGTTTGTAAAGTCAGGTTGATATAGTCTCTATCGCAGAAACTTTTTAAAATAGTTCTGTGTTTTAATAGAAGATCAGGAATAAGATCATAAAGTATTGAAACAGATTTTTTTGAAGCGTATTTTAACGGTAGCTCTGATGGAGTATATTTTTTGTTATACAAAGGTTACGAATATCAAAGTCATCAACGCGTCTACCAGCTCTAGAGAAATAAATAAGTTGCGAATCATAAACCCAATAAGAAATTGCTTAGGGGGCATCCCTATCTAAATGGAGTTAATTAAAGGAACATTGTCCGTACATGAAGCATATATTGCGTATATGCAAATGACCGTCTGATTTGTATTTAGTGAAATGTATACAAATGTATGGAAACACGAGCATAGACACAAAACATAACTATAAAGTAATAAATTCAGTAAAATTGAAGAGAACAACATGTTTATAAACATTGATTGAACCATACTATTTTGCTAACGTGATATTCAATAGTGCATTAGGTTTTTATTACAAGAGTTGTAACAACTTATAACGAAACACTACCATTTTGAAACTGAATCAAGTATCTTGACATTCTCGCCGAATATGTTCATTTCAATATCAAGTATAATGATTCCTTCGATGAAAAACATTTTGACACTATAGTGCTCTTCCCTAGATTCGCTGTATCCATATTTTTGAAAAAGGGCAGAAAATACTGTTTTGAAGCAAAAATCTTCACTATTATAAAAATAACTGCAATACAAGTTTAAAATAAAAGTGCTTGTAAATTGTCGTTTAAGGTAGCGTACAGAAGTGGAAATGCTTTTTTTCTTCTATTTTTCGGTTTTCACGATTTCAGTAAAAATTAACATGAAATTCGGCTTTGAAAATGGTTATGAAAACTTACAAGAAAAGAAGAAAAAAAAATTAACAACAATTGGGGCAAAACACAAACATTTGCAAATAATGATAAAAACAAATTGACCAAAGAACTCAGTATATTTGAAAACGCACCACTTGGCATTTTTTTAATTTCAAAAGATGTTAAAGAGTCCTCGTGAAAAATGTGTTTTAATTGAAAGAAGTAGAGTAAACTGTATGCAACTGTTTATCGCAGTATGTTAACCTTTGGGACAAACAGACTTGTCTACTAACATAAAATACAATCTTGATTTGAACAAAAACCCAGCGGACTGAAAATAATCGAAAATCAAAAATGTTGCGTTTTTAAATGTACTGAGTATATATGTATATAGTATGTTATAATACAGCAACACAAACTATATTTTATTGTCTTAAAATATGATTAAAATTCTTATTTTGGTTTATTTATAAAATCACACACGAGCAAACTGTCCCATTATCTGTCAGTTTCTTAATATTGCGATAAAATTCGAGTTTCTAATTCAAAATTTATGTTTTTTGTATTAAAGTAAAACATAGGATCATATTTAAATTACAAACACAGTCCTAAACAATTATGATATGCATTTAGTGGAATTATTTGGTTTACGGTAAAAACTCTACGGCAACAGAAACATATAAATTTAAAATTGGAAAATAGTATGCACCTAATTCAAAATGTAATTTAAAGCGAACCGCGTGAAATTGGAGATCATTTTTAAATGCATACGTTCAAAATGACAGTTTCACATACTTAAATTACGCATGGATGTTATGATAATCACTACGCTGAAAAAACAACATCTTAAACAAAAGTGTTCCGTTGCAAGTTGAACACATCTTGTAGTAAGCATATTTTCACTACCGTTTATGAACAGTCTCAATCAAATCGAGACTTGTTTGTATCGCTTTTAAATTCCGTCAAAACATATTTTTTACTATTTAGCAAATTTTCAATAATAGTAGTTGTGTGATGTTTATCATCAAACATATTTATGTTTATTACTTAACTAAACTGTATGGGTAATGCCGATTTAACATTAATACATTTGAATTGATCTTGTTATAGCTTTGCTTATTATTATTTTTTTATTTTCAAATAAATCCATTTTTGGTTTTGATTGTTATTCATAAAAATGCATTATTGTAAAATTACAAGCATGCAATATCTGTTATATATTTAACAAAATGAGCATCCTCAACAAATGAGTTTTATTATTATTATTATTATGCAGGATTTCCGAGCGATATCATATTGTTATTACATTCAATCCCGCAGTGGTGATAAAGATACCACAGTGCAATATTACCGCTTTTACGCTAATCAAATGAAACGCGCTTTATTCTTTGAAAAATAAACCAAATAGCACAAAACTGATTAAACCTAACAAATAGCACACTACTGATTAAACTAACAAATCACCAACGCCGCAGCTTAACAGGCAACATTATGACTTTCTAAGTAATTGTTATGAAGGCTTCAATGGCTGTTGACTTTATTGATTGATTTATATATACTACTAAATAAAACCCTTTTCGCCTTTCAACCGAGAATCTGTTTTTTGTAGGGCGGCATGCAAAACTAACCAAGACAATTGTTTTCTGATCAGTTTTTGACAGAAATTAATCTTAAAACAAAATTAATTGTTGAGTTCTATGTTGTTGGTAATCCAGCACCGTCAAATATCGAATTGAAATGATATTTGAGTAGTATATTGATTATATACCTTACTATAAATAGTAACATATTTTAGTAGAAAAACAATGATTATCAGTCCTGTTTCTAAATCCATAATCGGCACACTTTGCCATTATGGATTATGGAAAATCGGCACAGTAGCAACAGATTGGCCGCACGCGAAGACGTCAACGTCATCAAGCAATACAAAGACGTCACACTGGCGCGCTATGGCTGAGGAGCGGGCGTTGACATCTCAACTGCAATTTTCACGCCGGGTAAATAAACGTTTGAAGCTTTCAAATTAATCATTAAAGCGAAAGACAAGGAAGAGAACTAACTTAAGGTCAGTTATTAATTTAATGTAGATTTAATGCATTTATTTGACAAATAATTGTTAGCATCTTATGCTACTTGTATGTTTAATGTACACGGTTTTGTAAACATGTCGACGTATTTTGTCATAAAAATGCACCGTTTGTTCTTATTTTACTTCTCCATTTATTGTAACGTATGCAATGAAAAGGCAAATATATAGACGCGGTGTGCCGTTTTTCGATAATGGCACATCTAGTGCATGACCCTCGGACCATTACGGCACTAGGTGTGCCAGTATCGACAAAAGGCACACCACGGCCGTATATTAACATCTAAATAATACATATCGGCCAAGAGATTCATTCGTCTTCGGTCCAAATCATTAGAACATGCTGTTTAAATTAAATTTTGTTTTGGAAACTTCTTTATCGTTCGTCAGCCACCAGCCTATTTATATAATGGTGGACATGCAAGATACAGAATTGAAGCAACTGCACCTCTTATCATTTCACTTAACCTATAGGGAAACATTAGCCTATCTATATAATGGTGGACATGAAAGATACATAATTAAAGCAACTGCACCTCTTATCATCTCACTTAACCTGTAGGGAAACACCAGCCTATCTATATAAGGGTGGACATGCAAGATACATAATTAAAGCAACTGCACCTCTTATCATCTCACTTAACCTATAGGGAATCATAAGCCTATCCATATAATGGTGGACATGCAAGATACATAATTAAAGCAACTGCACCTCTTATCATTTCACTTAACCGATAGGAAAACACCAGCCTATCTATATAATGGTGGACATGCAAGATACATAATTAAAGCAACTGCACCTCTTATCATTTCACTTAACCTATAGGGAAAACAGGTGATCCATGGGGAGACACGGAAACTTGTGAGCTGTTATTAAAACTCCGGGTAACATTAGAAGAAAAACTACAGAATGAAGATTTAAAGGTGTAAGGCGTACATATGGTTTATATCTAATAAATGAAGCGTTATTTTGTGGATTTTGTATCGATGAAGCAGAATGTAACCGAAGAAGTGAAATATTTATGTATATGTAAGATTGTATTTCGCAATTGCGTTTGATTACAGATTAATCAAACGCAAATCCGAAATATAATGTTCCTTTCTAATTTAATTTAATTTTAGTCATTTCATGTTTACAGAAGCCGTTTCTTATCAAAAGGTACAAACATACTTATGTTCAATGCTTCTTAATATCTCATGCGTTATTGCTAATTTTCTTTAAAATGTTTTATAGACGTAAGGCTTAATATGAGTTTAGATAACAAAGATGCAAAAGAAACAGTTCACATACATTCTGTACCACGCAGTTCTTCTGTTGTTTAGATTCTTAAGGAGCTTGTCGATGATACTTTTTAAAGTCTACTGTGTGTACACATATATCTAAATAAATAGACACACGTCTTGCAAGTCATCAACCGTCAGTATTCTTTTATGTTTTAAATGGTTTAAACATATTTTATTGCATTTTTTAACAAAGTATGCAAATGGGTCGGGCCACAAGTTCTTACAACATTAGTTACGGCCCTTCCCAATGTTTATTTTTTGTTTTAAATGCAAACCAGATTGTAAAATACCATCTTTTTTAAAATTTTGAAGGATGATCGCTGTCTCATCACCTCAATAAGGTCAACATTACAGTCTACGAAGACTCCTGACCTATTATTGGAAGAAGAAGAAGAAGATCTAAGCACATGTGTATTATTCATTTCACCGCTAACATATTTATCTAACCGTCAAGCGCCAATTTGATTATGTCATGCGATTGAACTAGATACGAACCACTATACTGTTTAATTGTTTTACCGACTACTGCGGCGATGTTGTAATGGTAGAGCGCTCACATCGCATGTGGGACTGAAAGTTTGATAACTTTGACGTTAATTCCCGGACTGCACATTACTGTTTACTTCACCGCGTTGACAAAATATAAATACTGAAAATGGGATCTTTCGGAAACAACAAATATAAACAAGATATAAAAGTTGCATATTCGGATTTATAGAGTCTGTACATGAGAGCTAATGTAAAGTAAAACACCTCTCAGATAACTTCAGAAGCCGTCATATTTTGCTATAAAACGCACAGAATGGGCTTGATGATCCCAAAGGACCAGTAAGTAATAACAATATTAACTTGTAGTCGGGGCGACTTTTTACGGTAGCACTACTCTGACACTAGCGTAATGTCAATTAATACGGAAAAGGGGATCCCTTGGAAGCAACAGACACAAGCAAGAGATAAATGTAGCATAAAACATTTAGTCAAAATCTATGTATAGGATAGAGATCTTCACAATTATGAAAGCGAAATGGAGGGAGCATAGCGACCGACAGCGGTTTCTTAATGGTGATTTTCACCAATACGAAACCGACTGCGACCGTAGCTCACCGAATGGTGAAGATTTCTCTTTATAGACTCTATCCGATTTTGTGTTTACCATATAGTGTATCGATAGTCTCTATATAGGTCACGCTCTAACCTGCGAAGAGGGCTGGCAGTAAATTATTCATAAATAATGTAGCTAGTATTTGAAATTCCGAGACATCTGATTGTTTCAAAAAAAGTAGGGTGAACACTAACAATTTATTTTGTATTCAATTTGATATTAATAACCGAAGATCAAATTTCTAAATGACCTACACGTACAATTGAATGATCTAAATATTATTTGTATGGAGTTTACTTAGTTGTTAGATAAAACTAACCCTAGTGTCAACCTCTTTGTCACATACTGTCTTTTAATGTATGAAAAGCGATGAAATACTGTCCTGTATTTGATGCTTAGCGATGAAATAGTGTCTTTTAATGTATGATACGCGATGAAATACTGTCTTGTATTTGATGATAAGCGATGAAATACTGTCTTTTAATGTATGATAAGCGATGAAATACTGCATTTTATCAGTGCAATAAAAGTGTTATTTAACATTTGTGAAATTTACAGTTTTATTTTCACAGTAGTTGCCGGTTATACATTTTTAAAAGAAACATTTTTTTTTTGATTTGAAATGGATTTTTAAATTTCAAAGGAAATGACTGCCAATATAAACATATTAAAAACAAAGTTCTGTTTGGGTATAAATAAAATATATTTGGACTATTTTTTGTAGTCTGGCAAAAGATATGTAAAACGGCTTATTTTTACTGGTCCTTTGAGACCAACGAGCCCAATATAGGTGGCTTTGAAGCAGAATACCGCTTAAGCCGGTGCTAGGGGGCGTCAGAGGTGTTGCTTCTTTCATTACTTCTCATGAACCGAGTCTGCTGCTTTATTCTCTTAATTGTGTTTGTTGCTCCCAAAGGATCACCTTTATCAGTATTTATTAGTTATTGAAATTGCATCCCTTGTTGTTCCCTATACAATTATTTGTAAAATCATCAAATAAAAAGAAAGTGTGTTGTTTTGTCGTGAATAACATATGTCAATTCATCTGGAAGTGAGAAAATGCTTCGCATTCGTGAAAATTTAACGTTGTCTCACTTCTGGATGAAATAAAATATGTTATTCACTCCATAGCAACACACATTCTCTATATATTTGCCAATGCAGTTGTTGTTTGTTTTGAATGCATGTTTTGGTTGAATTGTGTTGTGAATATTATCATACTTGTTCCATTTGTATTCCGACTTTCGTCAATGACACACGCACTACGTGTTGTATTGTGCTATATCGGTACGTATTGTGATACGTTGTTCTAGTTTCAAATGCTGGCATGTGTTTAGCTATAGTTTCGATTTCTTGATATAAAATTAGAACATATTGATATAATATATAGACTGATTTTTGTGAAAAGATATACATATTGTGTTCTTGCGTTTTGTAATGTATGTATACCTCTATACATTCACATTGTATTATGATTGAAACAAACATGCATGACACTATGCGGATGTCTACATCAAGGTATCAATGTATCTTAATGATTACAATATGTCAAGGCAATCTGTCGGAAGTAACGAAGACAAACAAGAGTTTCGAATCAAGTATAACTTAAATCTGGAGGAAACTGTAGGAAGAGTTGCGTCTACAATACAGTTGTATATTAATTAAAAGGAACAGAGATCAGTTGACTTGCTAACCCAATACTTGTTGCACTGTACAAGCAAAACAAAATGCGCATTTGTTGAATATGTCTACCTTGTAGAAATTGTATTCTAAATAAATATATCACAAACGTAATCCCGTAATAAATATATCACAAACGTTATCAGAAACGTATCACAAACGTAATCCCGTAATGCATACAGCATGGAAACAGTAACCGTAAAACTGTGCGCTATTTTATTTACCATTAAGGCATACATTCACAATCGAAGACGAACAAGACAGACCACTCCTATTAGAAACTATGCACAGAGTGAGCAGTGTTATTTTCTCTTAGTTCTGACAACACAGGGCCGATACACAGTTTCGGTAGGTTCAATATTTGACACGGGTAGTTCTGTAGTTTGTATCTTATTAAAATACAGGGCTTTTTCCTTTAAGAAGTACTAGAGGATGTTTTATTAACATAAGTGAACTGATAGGAAACTGGAATATAAAACAATATTTTGTGATTATTTAACGATTCCTTTTTGCATAAAATAATCAACATAATGAACATATTACGCAGACACCATGCTGCGTAATAAATAACACGTGACCATAAGAGACCACATGACCTGTATTTGCGTTACGTTACGAGAGGATTAGGATATGTTAAGGCTTCTTGTTGATTCATTCCAGGAATTGTACTCTTACTGAAAGATCTGTCTTTTACAGAAATAAAATAATTTCCGCTTCTGACTACTATGACAAAATTGTGTTCGCATGTAATCAACAAATACTGTAGAACTTGTATATAGTGTTCATATACACGTGTTTATTCATGTTGAGTATCTACCTATTCCCGGTAACAAGCAATAGGGCGTAGTCTCCATTGTGGTATGTTTAAAAATAGATTGAAACGGTCAATGATATCAGACGATCAGTTCTTTGCTTATACTAAATATACACAACAGAAGAAGTATATTATGTCGAACATTGTTTTGAGAGGGTTACGCAGTATATGAGGTCATTGAGGTTTAGCCCAGATCAGGCTCGTAACTACGCTGAGGCACACTAAGGTAGTTGCCTCTGTAGACTTTTGGGAATGTACCAGGGCTGTTTTCAATTAATACGTGGACTTTCCCGATATCGCACTCATTTTTTGACGTAAACCTTTAAGATTCATATATGTTGTATTCCAACTCATAAGAAATAATGGTTTAAACAAAAAGTCAATACCATATGTTGTTACGTTGCAATGCATGATATAATAGGACGAGAAACTCACCTTCGGAGCAGTCCAAAATGTGACGTCATTATTTTATAACTGCATTTTTTGAATGGCTAAATAAAGGAAATTCGAAGGCAAAAATACACAAAACTAAAGTAGCATTGTCACCGATATTACAAAATTACAATTATGAAATTAAATGAATATTAAACAAGGAAATAATAAATATAAATAAGTAGATGTACTCTTCCTCGCTTTTAAGTTGAAAAGGACGACGTCAGAAAAAAACACGGTGCACTAAGATGTTAAAACAATATTACATATTATTAACTTAAACAAAAAAGTTAATACAAAAATGAAATACATGAAATTTAAAATCTTATTAACTATTAAAATTTTCAACGTACTATTTGAACGGCCCTCGTACATATACTGTACATTTATCGATAAATAATCATTATCAAACATTGACACTGAAATCTTGACAAGGAGGTGCACTGAAGAAATCACACAAACAAATCGGTGGAAGGTGCATACCACCGTACCTCCATAGAAAGTGATTTGTCTCGGTTGAATTTTAGGGCTGGTTACGGGCCTGCAGATGTATCTCTATAGGGCTGAATCTATATTCTAAAATATATTGAAACAGTTTCGGATAACCAGGTCATTGCTTACACGGTATATATACAAATATATGTATTTTATGCTAAACATCTTTTTAAAAGGTCTACAGAATAAATGGCGTCATTGAGATTTAGTCCAGATTGATCCCTTTTGAAAATATATTGCGCATAACACATTAATGTCCAACTTCTAGCGGGTACACACTCAAATTTAAAGCGGGTACACATACATCAGTTACAAGCAGGCAGGTACACGAACACATGTATTGTCAAAAATATCTAGTACAAACCCCGGTGTTGGTATTATGTGACTTGTTGGGAGTATGGCGTGGTATTCCAGTGTGGCAGCACTATAATACATATTGATAAGGGGATACTGATAAAGCTGAGCAGTGGTATTCCAGTGTGGCAGCACTATAATACATATTGATAAGGGGATACCGATAAAGCTGAGCAGTGAGCTATCAGCTACACGTAGACAGCGTCGTGATATGACCTAAATGTTGTTAAACGTGACGTTAAACACCATTGCATGTTATTTGTACACAACTACTTTAAAACATATATTTTGTAAATGATACTTTATTGGGATTTTACCAGGCACACCACTTTTGTATATGTGTGTGTGTGTGTGTGTGTGTGTTTATGTATGTGTGTGTGTGTCTGTGTGTGTGTGTGGGTGTGTATATGTATGTATGTATGTGTGTATGTATGTATGTATGATTGTGTGTGTGTGTGTGTGTGTGTGTGTGTGTTTTATGCGTGCCTGCGTCCCCGCGTGCGTGCGTGCGTGCGTGGGCGCGTGCGTGCGTGCATTGTTAACATGCGTGATATATGTGTTTTAATATGTCAGTTGTGATCCGAGTTCACGTGCGTTTCGAGTACTGTATTAGAGAAGCCCTTTGATTGAAAGAATCCCTTGTTTGTTTTGTATTTCCTGATGTCATTTTGACATACTCGATGTCAATAATTACTGTTGTTATTGTTTTAAAAGGAAGTATTTTACAGAAGACATGACAGTATAAACACAATCACGGAAGCATGAATAATCGAAAAATGAAATAGAGACCTAACACATGTTTTTGATTATCTTAAAAAACGTTTATAAGACATTGAAAATAGTGCACGACATGGGAAATTAAATAGCAAAAAGCAGAAGCCAATCCACACTGTGTCCTCATTTCTTCTCAATGACGTACATCAGTAGAGGTAATTAGGTTATAGAGTAATTGGATGGTGTTATGGGTTTTCCTGTTAGTTACACAGTGTATCCAGAAAGCGTCTAAAATACGTGTTCATGTTCAATAATACCATCAACTAATAAACAGACAGCCAATCTCAATGAAATATTCTGTAAGAATATCTGTGTGCAAATATGAGAATGTAAACATATTTTAAAAGCAAATTAGTTTGTTCATAGCGGATAGAATATTAATGGGATAACATCCGTACATTTTAAGATTGGCTAATGGATGGCGATGCATATCATCTGAATTTTCCAAGTCACAAAACAGTGTGTCCACGTTTCATGAACATCCATTTAGCTGTTCAATTCTTAGGATGGTATGTCAGCTCAGATTGTCAATAGGTTCAGTATCAGTCAATAGGGTTCAGTATCATATTTAATTTCTATTGAAATATGTCAGTTATCTTTGTTTATTTCCCTGTTGCATTTTTAAAGTCGTTCTGTGTATATATATATACATGTGATTTAGCCAAGATCATTACATGGTCCCACATTAATTCCATTAATCGATGGGAAAGCTTATATTAGCAGGATTTTATAACGGATATTTCGACAATAAAACACGTTTAAAAACATTTTTACTGTAAAATGTGTGATAACCTGTTTAAAATTACCCATTAAATGTTTTAATTTTACAACATGCAAACTTTCTAAGCCGATATTAAAGTGTTATTTCATACCCTAGCCAACCCCGATTTCGCTTCTTGGAGAAGGGGTTGGATGGTCTATGGAAGTTAATGCTCGGCCCACGTAATGATATCCCTGTTTGAACAGATCATTATCCAGAATAACATCGTGGATATAAGTAATGTGTTATACCTGTTGTGTTCTTTGAAAGAAAATACAGAAAAAGCATAAATGCGTCTTGGATATTCCATACTAATCAGAGTAGGTGAAAAAGGTCGACCAGGAAATGTAGCATTCACAGAATGCTGCCAACAGAAAGCACGCATACACAACAGGAAATGTAGCATTCACAGAATGCTGCCAATCGAAAACACGCGTACACGACAGGAAATGTATCATTCACAGAAGGCTGCCAACAGAAAACACGCCTATACAACAGCAAATGTAGCATTCACAGAAGGCTGACAACAGAAAGCACGCATACACAACAGGAAATGTAGCATTCACAGAAGGCTGCCAACAGAAAACTCGCATACACAACAGCAAATGTAGCATTCACAGAAGGCTGCCAACAGAAAACACGCATACACAACAGCAAATGTAGCATTCACAGAAGGCTGACAACAGAAAGCACGCATAGACAACAGGAAATGTAGCATTCACAGAAGACTGCCAACAGAAAACACGCATACACAACAGGAAATGTAGCATTCACAGAAGGCTGCCAACAGAAAACACGCATACACAACAGCAAATGTAGCATTCACAGAAGGCTGACAACAGAAAGCACGCATACACAACAGGAAATGTAGCATTCAAAGAAGGCTGCCAACAAAAACACGCATACACAAAAGCAAATGTAGCATTCACAGAAGGCTGCCAACAGAAAACACGCATACACAACAGGAAATGTAGCATTCACAGAAGGCTGCCAACAGAAAACACGCATACACAACAGCAAATGTAGCATTCACAGAAGGCTGCCAACCGAAAACACGCATATACTACAAGGACAACAGTATGCGAAACTACAAACATACAATAGTGATAATAGGTTTGCCACATTGGAACGGCCCGTTGCAAAAAGGCCTGTGTGTGTTTAAACCAGGTTCTAGGATGCACCAAACCTCACTCTGACCCTAAAGTGTCACCCCAATTAAAAGGGACTGTGTAAAAATACTCCCAGTAATAATCTAAAGTGATTTTTTTATAGTTTATGAAAATCAGATGTCTCTTTCACTACTCCTTGGAAAACTAGTATTCAGTAGTGTTTACTTTAAATCTGTTGTGTACATAAGCGATTTCATAAGTTATTGTCACAGGGTGAACTATTAAAATACATTAAAACGTATAGTACGTATACTAAGCTTGTGGTAGCTGGAGCTCTCGCACCAAATCGAATAATCAAACGTTAAGACTGTTGCAGACCGGTGGTCAAATATCAACACTGCCTACGAGCATGTTTAACATACCTTGGGGTTGAGACCATTGACTTGTATTCTTCCTTCCTTAAAAGTAGATATACAAATATAACAGGAAATGTAGTATGAAATAAAGATGAATAAAAGGCAAGATATGACATCACAGACTTTAACCTTCTCTGTGTCAGAGTGATACTGCTCATTAATCCACTTAACCCATACATTATATGTACACATAGATTGGGATTATTGATCCCAAAGGGACCAGTACTGATAATAACACAACTGATTTATAGTAGAGGCAATTGTATACAGTCGCCACACAAAACTAAACAAACGGTAGCATGAGTTTCAATAAATATTAATAAAGGGATCCGTTGAAAGCAACGACACAAACAAGAGATAAAAGTAGCAGACTCGGTTTAACTTTATACTACGTTATGTTTTACTGCGTTGATTAACTCGTTGCTGCGCGCCTGTACTACATCTAGTAGGTTACCTAGAACACATTGTCATATACCTGCTTATCAACACGTGTTTAGAGTGAAAGAGTGGCAACAACATAATACACTATCGCCAGACCCTTACCATCGTATATATTCATCTTGCCATTTTACTGGTCGGGAGGATACACCTTAGAGTCTAGAACATGCAATCGCCATAGTTCTAAATTCCTTTGTCCTATTTATGACTGTAAATTAACGTTTATACCACACCTTAAATTCTTGAAGGCCAACAACCTTTAGGCTCTTAATTTACTTAAAGTTGTTGCAAACACTAATTGGGGAGCAGATCGAAAAGTACTTTTACAACTTTATAGATCTCTTATCAGATCCAACCTGGACTACGGCTCAATAGTATATGGATCGACTCGCAAATCAATCTTGCAGATGCTCGATTCTAAACATAATCAAGGATTACGACTCGCCATAGGTGCCTTTCGTACATAAACAGCCGAAAGTCTATATGCTAAAGCTAATGAACCATCACTGTCTCATAGACGGGAAAAATTAGTTCTTCAATATGTCATTAAATTACAAACTAACCTTTCAAACTCAACTTTCGATACCGTTTTTAACCCTAATAATGAACCTCTTTTTGATCGAAAATATTAAACAAAAACTAAGATACCCTTGAATCGACCTAAATTTGATCGCCAAGACCAAAGTTACCCACAAATTCCACCATGGATTTGGAAACACCAACATTTTGTTTGATCTTTGTAACAGTAACAAAACAGTACAGATCCTACTATCTTTCAAAGCACATCTTAATAAAAGTTATTATTTTCTGCTGGTTTCAAGCCATTAGAAATACGTGTAATATAGAGCTGATAGTGCTGATAAGGCAGCATTATATTTACATATATTTATTGCCAAATTATCTTATACTGATTTTAAAAGTTGTATTAACACTTATATTCGTAACTCTTGGCAATCCGCCCGGGATTTGCAGTGAACAATAAACTCCATTTAATTAAACCGTTACTCGGGGAATGGTGTTCTTCTAATAGACCCATTTGTCGAGAAGAAGTTGTTCTAGCCCGGTTCAGGATAGGGCATACTTGTTATACTCATTTATACTTATTACAAGGTGAGCAATTACCAGAATGTATACACTGTTTTGCACCGTTAACGGTCAAACATATCTTGCTCGAATGTGTGGACTTTGATCCTATGCGGCAAAGATACTACAATGTTAATACTATGAAAAAGTTATTTAATACTATAGATTTATAAAACATTATAATATGTTCTTATATATACTTACTTGTGTATACATCCGTTGACTGGCATTTGTTGATTCACATATGTGCATAGGTAATATTACTACCATAGCATCCCTTATTTTTAGATAGATTTATCTTTAAATATTTACATTAATTAATTTTTAATTACTACTTCATTTCTTCATCTTTCATCAGTTTTTGCGCACACTATGACCTATGTATGTGTCGACATGCCGTAAAACACCATTCATTCATTCATTCCTTCTAACACGAAAAAAAACAGGAGTAAGTTCTCACATCACAACTACTTTCTCCATAGGTTATAGTATAGCCTTTTCCATTATATGATCTTCAAAGCTAACCTTGTTGTTGGTTTAATATATTCAGCATAGCCAAAGAAATATAAAAAGATCGGACAGGGAAAGTAGCATTCAAGGAGTTCAAGACTAGTTATTTAAAGCAATAAATAAATTAGTGCAGTTCTCGCTAATATTCAATGACATGTGATCCCTGTCACAAAATAATCTCGAGTAGAGCGTATTGGTCGTACATAGCTCGTGTAAGCACTTGGCGACATTTGTCCGTCACACGCTAATCCATTGTTCAGTTGAAACAAATTCACCAGTTGCATGATATATTTATGTACCACGGAAAAGCAAGAAATGTAATAGCGCCGGTAGCGGGAGTACGGCAGGGAAGTTCAATAAGTTTATATGTGCGTTAATGCATGTAAAAGTATAGGTATTTTAAAATCTATCTCTCTAAAGGGCAAAATTGTGTAAGTGTGCATTCGTGTAGATATGAAAATTGCGTCTGTTGCCACATTTGTGTGGAAAATGAGGGTTTGGGCGGAACGTTGATTATAAAATGCATTGTTCTCCAGTATAGGCAGGTATTTGTTAAAAGTTGCTTTGTTTGGAGCAGAAGTTTTTATTTATGATTTTTATCATACATGTGTATTCAGTGGGAGTCGCCATCTTGTTTGGCGATGTTACTACACCCGGTTAGCTTTCATGTTTCTCAAACATTAACTTGATACAACAAGCATATGATTCTGAAGTTAACCTTGTTAGATACAATGTATAATTATTTTAGTCGATCATTAATTGAATGATATTAATTTGTATAGTAGATGCATTAGTTAACGTTGAGAGGACATGCATGTATATTTATATGTATATATAACTCATTAATTGTAATACAAGATTAAATTGGTAACGTTGTATATTAGGTGCATTGGTTAACGGTGGTTAACGGTGAGGTGCTATACTTGTATATATGCCGATGAGTATACATGGTATTGTAAAATACGTATACATTGCTAAACATCATAATTAGAGCGTGGCTCACATATATTTACGAGATAATGATTTGTTTGTGTACTGAAAATTGTACAAGATTGTTGTGTTAATGAACCAACATCTAACGGTATGTATTATTACAGCAGTATGTATTATTACCGCCTATTTTCTCGCTAATATTCATCTGACCCCTTTGAAAAATATAAAATGAATACATTATCTAGCTGAAGACTTGGTGCTTCTGTCAAATACTTCTGAAATTTGAATGCAACCTCATATCAACATGGGATTTGTCGTTTACACTGAAGGTGTATGCTAAAGCAAAGTGCCTCTTTTTCAAATGAAAATTGCCTTAAATTGAGAAAACATAGAATTATTTAATGTTTTCTCGTTGTCTCTAGGT
The DNA here is from genome assembly GCA_037043455.1 of Cyrtodaria siliqua. Lineage (NCBI taxonomy): Eukaryota > Metazoa > Mollusca > Bivalvia > Adapedonta > Hiatellidae > Cyrtodaria > Cyrtodaria siliqua. The sequence continues at coordinate 246,748 of JAWPHD010001705.1, read as the reverse complement.
TGTGAGCTTTCAGATGAGATTATAAAGGTGTGAAACGTGTGAAACGTGTGCGGTTATACAACCGTTTTAAGATTTTGGTCATTTTTTAAACTCCTGTATTTGTACAATTTTCTTTCATTTTTTTCCCCTTTTGTTTGCAATTGTCCATATATTAAATTTTTATTGAATATTGAATCCATACTATTGAAGTAATTATAATTGTTCTTTTGTGTCGTCCTTAAATTATTTTGAGGAGAATACGATATAAAACATTCTCAGGAAAAACTTTATAAAACTACGACACATTCATACATTTAGCACTATGTGTTTTGTACTCTAGCAGCCACTGTAACAATAACGTTATTAAACAAGAGTTAAGCCTTGCGGTAAAGAGATGTCATTTTGATGTACATTTCTGTTATATTAAAATCCTTTGAAGAATGTTTCAATACACCCTCTAGGAAGCACTACATTCCAGCTATGTGGATGATATTATCACAATGAGTTTTATATATATAACAGGACTTCAAAGTTATCGATGAATCGTCAATAAAATCCATGTTGACGCTATACAGTTAATCCGCACGATCTAGAAGTGGTTCGAACACAAAACAGACTGGTATTTCAATTAAAAAGGACCGGAGATAACATACGTGAGTATTTGCTTTGTTTGTATAGCGTTTTATGCGATTTTCAACACATGTAAGGTTATATATGATGGTCAATTTGTTTTGAGGTGGAGGCGGACCACCCACTTTTCCTGGGTAGAACCAGTACTGTACGCCTCCCGCCATCTGTAAGAATAGACACTTCCTCGCTTATAAGTCGAGCTCCCAGTGAACTTATGTGATCGCAAATGTTAATATTTAAATAAAGGGACACAGGGCAATCTTGAAGTTTTTATCCAGCATTACAATTTGCCTCTCGATTTATTAATCCAGTATCACTTTGAGTTTAAACCAAATTGCATATATTTAAATACAATTTTGAGTTTTCAACTTGTCTTTGTTATCCTACCATAGGTTTGAATATATCATTTATGAACTATAATAAACAGTTTGCATTATACTATTCTTATAATTAATATTAAATACTGCATTAAACTGGACATTGTCAGGTCTTCTGTATTATATAAAATAACAAAATGTTGATATACATTTTTTCTGTAAAATAAAACGAGTCCGAGATTTTTGATGATTTCTAAAATCATTAAATAGCCCCAAAACAACAATATTAAAAGTGTTAATATTTGTTTCAATGTATTCATTGCCTTTGATCACTACCAATGATCTGTGGACGCGAAATGTTAATTTTCCCTGAAATTGACTAGCCTTTGACAGTTTAAATATTTCATCCCATCCAAAATGAAATAAATGTTCAAGACGTTGCATATTTGGCACTGCACGCTTATCTATAGAGTAACACTAAAGAAAAGACAGATGTTTGTAAAAGAGTCAATAGTCATTAAAATAATACGAAATTACATTTTTGGGTTTTCATATTTGGAATGCAATATGTTGAGGAGCATGTATAAATATATTATATATCATCTATCTCGCGCCCTAATTATTGCAAATAGGCTTTGGTATTTTAAATGTTTGTAAGTATATTGTATTTTTGATATGCATCAATAAACGACTGTACGATAATTTGTCAATATTTATCCGGTTTTAAAATACGATGAGATTAAACATCGCGTGCACTGGTTTATTTGGTACACCTTTAGACGAGTATTAAACATTTTAACGATGTTTGTCAACAAATGAGCATATTTAATAGGCTATTCTATGATGTTTATTTAAATGACCCGGCATTTAATTATTGTTATCGTATGCCTGAGAGCACTTTCAATTGTCCATATTGTCGTATGATATATTCAATACAGGAAAACGAAAGTGTACTGATATTTCGTATAACGGCCGTTATACCAGATATCATACAATACAATACATTGCTGGCCACGCCTCCTTGCATGCTATCTGGTATAACGGCCGTTATACCAGATATCGTACAATACAATACATTGCTGGCCACGCCCCCTTGTATGATTTCTGGTATTACGGCCGTTATACCAGATATCATACAAAACAATACATTGCTGGCCACGCCACCTTGTATGATATCTGGTATAACGGCCGTTATACCAGATATCATACAATACAATACATTGCTGGCCACGCCCTCTTGTATGATTTCTGGTATTACGGCCGTTATACCAGATATCATACAAAACAATACATTGCTGGCCACGCCCTCTTGTATGATTTCTGGTATTACGGCCGTTATACCAGATATCATACAAAACAATACATTTCTGGCCACGCCCCCTTGTATGATTTCTGGTATTACGGCCGTTATACCAGATATCATACAAAACAATACATTGCTGGCCACGCCCTCTTGTATGATTTCTGGTATTACGGCCGTTATACCAGATATCATACAAAACAATACATTTCTGGCCACGCCCCCTTGTATGATTTCTGGTATAACGGCCGTTATACCAGATATCATACAATACAATACATTGCTGGCCACGCCCTCTTGTATGATTTCTGGTATAACGGCCGTTATACCAGATATCATACAATACAATATATTGCTGGCCACGCCCCCTTGTATGATTTCTGGTATAACGGCCGTTATAACTTGTTATAACTAATACAAAGTGACCTATACTATTAACGTGAATAACTTTTTATATGAATTCCATACTTAAAATAAATATAAATGAGATAGTGATTGGGTAAATATTTGATCGATAAGGATCGATAATGACTATAAATTTCGTATAACGTATTTGTAAGCAACGGTCATTTAAATGTCATTTTATGTAATTAATAACTTGTAAATTGTAATCATAATTATTAATTTCAATAATCTTAAGTTATTTTGTTTGTTAACAAAGTATAACTTACCGTGATAAAGTCGTTAACAAGTATAATACAAATAGGAATATATGCATCTATATGTTGTTCGGACTAATAAATATATAGGTAATACACTATATTGGGTTATAGGAATATTTAAAGCGTAATTCGATAAGTTAGATAAGTATGTTTGTTTCACGTACTAGTGTCAAAATATAGTAGTTAATCAAAGTGTTAGACCTATAATGATTCAAAAGAAGAAAATCTGCACATCTATTGTTATAAATAAGTAGCAATTATTGCAAAATACGTTTAAAATATACACAATATATGCATTATCAGTATTTATTAACATGCACACTATATTTCGTTTAGTACAGTGAGGCTGCTGTAACATTTCTATCCGTATTAGTTTACTGGTCCTTTCCAGAAGAAACGTAGTTTATACAATACCCGCACGAGTAGATATAAAAGTCGAACAGGAAATGTAGGATTCAAGGACAACCGTCAACCAAAATCACGCAAGGAAATACACACTTATTACGAGAATAACTAAAATGCAAGATAAATGGCATCACAAACATACAAGGGTTGTTATACACAGGCAGATGCTAGTGAAACCCTTAATGACCATTTCCAAAAGATAACACAATAACACAATGCATTTTATATACAAACAAAAAAATATGTAACTGGTGCACCCAACATATATACATGGAGTTAATATACAAAACCATCAATAGTTTAGGCAATCAACGCGAAAAAACAATATAATTATTCACAAAGTCTCTAAAAAACATGTTCTTTAGTGAAAAGCATGAAATATAAACATGGCTAAATGTTTTATAGTTAATGGATTTTCATTTGAAAACAATAATTTAAATGTGAACAGAGAATAATTATGTGTAAATTGTATTGGTAAGTATTTCAGTCTTAAATCATCACACAGTTTGCATTCAAATATAAAATGACATTCATTTTCTACTGTGTTTCGGCAATGTTTGCATACCCTTTCATTCCTAGGAATACCTCTGTATCTCCCTTTTTCTATTTCGAGGTCATGCGAAAAAGTTAAAAAAGATGATAGTGCATGCCTGAATTTCCATATTGTAAGGCAATTTAAATATTTTTCAAACTTAAAATCTGTTTTAAAATCTCGGTATAATTCTAATTTTTGATAAGTGTGGATGTTTTAGGACCATGTTTGATGAAACTGGTCTTTTAGTCTTATTACATACACTTTAAGACAAAGAGATTCATTTTCGACAGTTTGGTTTACCCATATGTATCCAAAACCGTTTATGTAAAGATTCATTCTTAACTGTGTTACCCAGGTGCTATGACCATACGTATCATAACAAACTAACATGCTATAAGCTTTATTCACATATCTATGACTTGGCATTTTTAGAAGTCGTAACCCTTATTTTATACATTTTTTATAACTTTCTATCCATAGTGGATATTTGCCGCAGTCAACAAGAACGGCACTATTACTTGCCTTGTTGTGGACGTACATACATATGTGTACGCATAATATTGTATACCTTCATTACTGTTATATTGTTCTAGACCCCATATCTCAGAGCCATATAAAACTATTTGTTTAATTTTGTGTCAAACAATTTAAAAAACATATCTGACTGTAAAGTACCAAATTTATATAAGCCATTTAAAAGAGCAATAAGAACAAGTTTGCTTTTAATAGCAATTTCCTCTACAGAGACATTTGACTTGAAATAATAGACCTACATATGTATATTCTTTTGCAACATTAACCTTTTCACTGCCAAGTGTCCATTTCTCGTGTTTGCTTAAAGGACCCCAATTTCGAAAAACAACAACCTTTGTTTTATCAAGATTAACTGTTAACTCCCAGTTTGTACAATATTGATGAAGAATGTTTAATTATCTCTGCAAACCTATCACTTTGTCTGAAATAATACCAATGTCATCTGCAAACATTAACATAAGTAATTCAACAATATCCGGTGATGACTGGATTCCGGTCGGACCAGTGTTTGCAATTTCATATTGAAGCAAAGCTAATGCTTTATCAATTGACGGCTTCAATTATACATGTTTTTCTGTTCTACTTGTATATCTACTTTATAATACACGGTTACAAATCACAATGAATGTAATAATGTACCTCTCTCGACGAGTAGTCTGTATACGTGTCAATGGCACCATAATAATAAACGTCTTAACAACCAAACACAAGTGCAGGAAATTATCACGTAATTCATGTATGGCATTAGTTAATAATTTATGTTTGCGGATCTTGTAATGATTAAAACGCGCATTCATCATCATCGAGGGTTATCGCATTATTGTTCAAATATATTATCAAAAGATGTCATTGTGTGGATTTAACCCTCAATTTATTGCTATTAAGTGTACTGTAGTAATCGAGAATGCGTGTTTATACTGCTGTACCACGGTTGAGAATGTGTCCTATGTGGTATAAAAGGCTATGAAATGATCATTTTAACAACTGAGAAGAAACACTAAGTGAGGTAGTTTTAGTGACCGATCTCGATTTCCTTAGTGTTAGACTTCCACTTCGTGGCTAATAACTGTTTACGTGTTCGGCCTATTTTTCCTCTGTACGTTTTTGTTCAAAATTCATTCTTATCAGAATAAGAATATTAGAATACCTGTTTGATTTATAGAAATGTTAGCAGGTAATCAGTCATTGTATCCATCATTTGTTTTTATTTTCTTGCATCGATATACCTTAATTCATTCTATGTCTATCATTCGTCTTTTATTCTTTACTTATTTGAAATGGTCTGAGAATGAACTACCAGAACGGCTTATACATTATCCAATGAGCACTTGGAGTTGAGACGTTCCTTGTTTCTTTGAATTTTACCCGATCGAAGATACATGTTCAATGTGGAGCGCTCCACAATGAAAGCAATTTCACCGCAATAATGATAATTGATATTTTACAGCAGCAATTTCTGGAATTGCATATAATTGTTGCTTTGTGTTAAACTAGTATCCTAATGACATTATGTTTGTGTAAACTAAAATGGATATAGACAACGGAATAGATGGACTATTAAAACGGTTAGTGTTTTCCTTTTTGTTCAGCTAAAAATCTCGTTATTTGTATCCTCTGACGTACGTTTAAATTGCATAAAATGGGATTTAAGTCATCTGTAAATGATATTTAATTTTTCACAAAATACCCAAATTTTGCTATAGTTAAAAGAAATATAAAAAGATTGGACAGGGAAAGTAGCATTCAAAGACGACAGTCAACCACAAAACACAGAATCAAACACGCGAACAGACAAACAAGAAGGCAAAAGCAATAATAAATGCAAACGACATCACAAACACAAAATGGTTGACAACAGGGCTACCGCCTTGGAACGGTCAGTGGCAAAGTAGGCCACTGGGGGTTTAAACCGGTTCTAGGGTGCTCCAAACCTGACACGTACCCTACTGTCATCCCATTAAAACAGGACAGTGTAAATAAAGAAATCCCCGCCATGATCTAATCTCTAACCAACAAAGCAGCATCAGTAGGCAATATAAGTAAAACACAAATATGCTCGTGTAAATATAATACAAAAAAACAATAGCCTAGAAAGCCACAATGAAGGTACTCAATGACTTGGCAGAAGCCAGAGCAGGAAGAGAATAAACCATTTAGGGCACGACAAGAAAGATCATGGACAAACATCAAACGCCACCGTCCCAATGGGCTTTAGGTAGGCGTCATCATAGGGTCCACAGCCTGTCCGGTCATCGTTCAATTAAAGAGGAAAGCATAGTGGCGAACTGCAAAAGGGTCCACCACCAAGCATGCAGTACGTTGCAAAATGATAGGGTCATAACCTCTTTTGATAAACTTTTTAACAAGTTTAACAAAGATAGTATGAAAGTGATCATGACCAAGAATCTTACGAAGTTTATAAATCACATCACCATAGAAGTCAGGTTGTGATAGTCCTTGTCGCAGAAGAGTCCTTCAATTACTTTTATATTTGGAAAGAAGATCAGGGTTACGATAATACAATTTTTGCAAAGGTTTTACGAAGTTTATGGTAACGGTAACCCTGATTGAGTAACTTTTTAGTTATGCAAAGATTACGAATATTAAAGCCCTCAACTCGAGTAGAAGCTCTAGCAAAACGAATAAATTGAGACAAACACACCCCATAAGATGTTGCTCGGGGAACATCCCCATCCAAGTGGGGATAATTAACAATGTCAAAATTAAAATCATCCCTCTTGTCAAAGATTTTGCTAATTATTTTACCATTTTCAATCGAGAGATCTAAAGCAAGAAAAGAAGCGTTATTATCAGATATATTAGCTTTGTTAAGCTGAAGTTCTTAAGGATAAATATAATTAACCATAGTTGGAAAGAAAGGGTTGTCAATGTTCAATATGTCATCCAGATACCGAGAGGTGTCATTAAAGGCTTCAATAACATCTGCCTGGGTATCTGGTGAAAGACTCAACATGAAATCCCTTTCATAGCAAAATAAGAACAAATCTGCGACAAGTGGTGCACAGTTCGTACCCATAGGGATACCAACAATTTGTCTATAAACGGTGGTTCCATACCTGACGAAAATATTATATAATAGGATGATGAGTGTTTTACAAACTTCATAGTAAGTCCACATAGAATAATTGTCTAAACTACCGTTAGTAAAAAACGCTTTTATATATTTACATGCCAAAAATGTAGTATTTTCTCTAGCGAATGTTTTTTGAATAAGAGAAATTAGCTTGTCTTTAATAAGGTGATGTGGTAAGGTTGTATATAGTGTAGAGAAGTCATAAGTGCTTATTGATGAAACTTGAAGTTAATGGAATTTTGTTGAGGTTAAATGGGATATAGGAGAGACTGATGTCCGCTTTAATTTCACTTAAACTCCACTTTTACTTGAAATGATTGCGGATAAATATGGTGTAGAAAACACTGGTGTCTGTTTAAATTTCACTTAAATTTCAATTTTACATGACATTTAATGAAATTTTATTGCGGTTAAATATGGTGTAGGAAACATTGTTGTCTGCCTAAATTTCACTTAAACTCCACTTTTACATAAACTTTAATGAACTTATGTTGAGGTTAAATGTGATATAGGAAAGACTGGTGTCCGCTTAAATTTCACTTAAACTCCACATTTACAGGAAATGTAATGGAATTTTATTGCGGAAAATGTGATGTTGGAAACACTGGTGTAGGCTTAAATTTCACTATAAATCAACATCTGTAAGAAATTTAATGAAATTTTATTGCGGATAAATGTGGTGTATGAAACACTGGTGTCTGCTTAAATTTCGCTTAAAACAGTATGATAATGGACCTTTGGAAACGGTCGAACACGACACATACAAAATATTGCAGTCTTGTTTTGATTGAGACTGTTCTTGAACGGTAGTGAAATATGCTACCTATCACTCACGCCTTCTAGCCCCGGGTTGAGCAGAACTCAATATTCATAAAATCAATAGTACATAATTTTAACCATCCCGAAGATGGCATGCAAATGGCGGTGGACATAGATATTTTCCTCCCCCATGTCCAGCGGCGTATGGTCCCAGTATCTAACAAAATACGATTCGATTCTTTGTCTTAGGTATAGAGGTAGGGTTATTCACTCACATTCTCTCTCTTCATAACTAATCATAAATGTCAGCGTACAATTGTACTTTCATCCAACCAGCAATGTTCTATTATTAGTACTTTTGTTACCTCCCTTGATCAAAATATCTCCATTGATTTAATTTAATTTGTTTAGCCCTATTCATTGTTTTTTATTAGCTTTGGAGTTGCTTTATACTTTATCTTGCAGTATCGATTTTAGGTTTTAGGTTTTGAGGTAGGGTTTGTGTTATCTTTTACACATTTTTACTCTCTCTTCATAACTAAATGTCATGGTACAGTTTTACTCTCAACCAACCAGATATTTTCTTTTATTAGTATCACATTTGGCTCCAGAGTGTCCATTCAAAGTAACCAGTTTCTGCAACACTGCCAAACGATAAATTGTTTTTTAAAGAGTTTTATTTAAACTGCCGTGTATTTTAGTGTTTTTTTGTTCGTATTTATTATTTTCGTGTTTGGGTACCCCTGATGAAGGCGTAAGCCAAACGCGCTTGGGTTTTAGAGAGAGAGACAGAGAGAGAAAGAGAGAGAGAGAGAGAGAGATAAGAGAGAGAGAGAGAGAAATACTACATTTTAGCATTGATTAAATATGCAACATGATGTATTGTTACATTTAATTGCAATTAATTCAATATAACACTACATTTAAGTATCATGATATGTGCAATGTGATGTGTCATAGGATTTGCTTTTTGTATATGAAATATCGTTACATTTAATTGCAATTAAATTCTACCAAATTCAATACGAAATACCACCTCTAAATTTAAGCTATCATTACATGTGCATCATGATGTATTGTTACCTTTAATTGCGATTAAATGCACTTAAATTCCAAATACCAGGTGCAAACTTTTATTCTACCTATAAGTGTAATTAAATTCCAATTAAATCCCACACATGGAATTTAATGACATTTCAGCAAATTTCAGTTTTGAATAAATCCCTTATTTGATGCAGTGTAGTATACGGTTTTTATATGTCACCATTCAATACAATAAGAAGTAGCTATCGTCAACCCTAGATGGGTTTTCTCTTTGGCTGCAACTGCTGTGGTTGTTCAATACAATTCTTGATACATCTAAGTATGCATTTATTATATATTTTAAAACAAAATATACGTGTATTATTTGCTTCCAAGGGATACCTTTTTCAGAATTTATTGTTAGAGATTTTGATTTGCTGGGACGCACTTTTATTTACTCTGGCTTGTCGTTTTGGGTGCTGATGCCAGGATAATAGTGAGGTTGTGAACACATAAAATCGATTAAAGCTAACCAGTATGTCATTTTGCATACAGACCATCATTCCAAGCCGGTAACACTGTCTTCATCCCTCTTGTAATGTATATTGTCCTTTTCATTGTATATTTAATTTGCTGTTTGCTTCTGGTACAGTGCGGCCTATATAGTCTTAAAGAAACAGCAGCACTTTCTAAAGGATATATATTCCTCATTGTGTATACTTCATGATATGTTTTCTAACATGCAATTTTTTTCTCAGTGTCAAAAGACGTTTTGGCTTGAAACCTCATCTCTTAATTACTTAGTTTAAGAGTCGGCAATGGCGTAAGTGCATTGTATTAATGTGTCATAATAATGGTGATTATGTTTATTCGCAGGGAATTCTGAGTCGTGTACTGGGTATATGAGACTAAAGAATGATTGCCGGAATACTAGCAGTGCACTTGATTCGTCTGCTGGGAGCACGTGGTAATAATGCCAGTGAGACAAACGTCACAGTGTGAGCTAAAACGTTTTATTATGACACTGATAGGTTTCATAACATTATTTTGTTTATAGTTTAAGTAATAACAACGGGTTTACCTCTAGTAGTAAGCTGCCGTTTTCCACATCATGAAGCACATGTGATTGGACTTCAGACAATCACACGCAACCTTGCAAAGTAGTTATAAAAGTCGAACAGGAGGGTTAAACCTCGTCCTAAGGTGTACCAAATCTCACTTTTACACTATTGACATCCCAACGGGACAGTGTAAATAAAGAAATCCCCGCCAGGTCATATTCTCTAACAAAAAAGTCAGCAATATTAGGCAATACAAGTATAAAACATAGATAATCATGTGTATATATATATGTAAAAAACACACGCATAGAAAGCCAAAATGCAATTAATATACCATGCTTAGATAACGTTTACTAAACTATTTTATTCTAATAATTTCCTTTGCATTTTTTTTTGTTTGTAATTTATATTTTGAAGTAGATATGTTGATTTTAAACAAAGGAATATTAAGCAGACATCGTTTTATATAAACATACTATTATTGTTCAGGTCCTCAATGCTTGACGGTATATTTAAGGGTTATGACAAGCGACTTCCACCAAAATACAGCCACAGTAAGTACAGCTGAACTAGTACTATTACTCAGTAAAATATGATGTTTACTTGAAGCAAGCGCACTAGTAAAGTTTTGGAATAGTAAACATACATTTCAATGAAAACCAGTGTCAAAGAAAGTTACATTAGTGTGATCTGATTTACAATGTATCGTATGTAGTTGACTAAAAGCATGTGCAAAATAAAGTTGTCAACTATTGTGAGCACGCTTGAACCAGTGTAAACAACCATTGGCTCCGTTTACAAGTGACCGTTCCATGAAGGTACCTCTCGTTGTCAATCATTGTATGTTTGTGATGGCTCGAAATTTAAATATGTATATAGTGTCTTCGTACGTGTTGTTTTAAATGCCTGATTGTAAATGCCTGATTGTAAATGCCTGATTGTAAATGCCTGATTGTAAATGCCTGATTGTAAATGCCTGATTGTAAATGCCTGATTGTAAATGCCTGATTGTAAATGCCTGATTGTAAATGCCTGATTGTAAATGCCTGATTGTAAATGCTTGATTGTAAATGCCTGATTGTAAATGCCTGATTGTAAATAGCTGCGTTTTGATTATGCTACATTTCCTGTGGTACTGTTTCGATGCAATATTAAAACCATAGGTAAACAATCAAGACTCATAACACGAGTTAAAGGTGGTCAATAACTAATAAATAATTGAATACTAATAATTACGTTGAATTAGATATTAAAGCGGCTTATGTTTTATATACTTTATTTGCTATATACGATATATAATGCTTACCAGTAATCCAGTTTGTGGTGAAATAATTAGTAAATTGTTTTTTTTTTAGATTACTGTCACAGTGGTGAACTACTGATTTCATTATTTGTTTTTAGATTGAAATATTTTATTGACATTTTCTTGTCAGAAGATGCTCTTCCTGGAGGTACGGATTGGAATAGCACATACTATTCTTGCACCAGTAACATTACATGTAGCTACTTACTCTACAAACACTTCTAACATTAGACAATAATTTGGAGTGGAATGTATGGTACAGTGGTTGTGCGTTGGATTTCAGATCGAAAACTCGTGGGTTCGATCCTCGCCGTGGCCATGCTTTTTTTTATTGAGCAAGTTAATTAATCCTCATTGCTTATTAATCCTCATTGCTTAGTAGAGGTTCTACCCAAAATGTGCACATAAAATTCGAAAGTGGGTGTTGCTGTATCATTAGATAGAATAATAGATTAAGCAAGTGCTAAATGTAACGGTATATATGACTACTGACATTAGAAAACATAAATATTTTAGGGTCAGTATATAGAAGTGTTATTTGTTCAAGTAATCTTTTGTTAACTTACCAGTATTCGAAAATCTTCACCGATACCCCCACCATATTTCAATTTGAAAATTATTTTTAAGTAAAGCATTTATCAGATGCTAGTGATGCACATATCGTGGCATATGTACTCTGGAACACATGGCACTTTCTGGTGACATAATTTAACAGGAATCCAGTGTTTTTAGTAAGGTTTTCTTTATGTAACGATTACGTAGAGAGGAGCGTGAAAACGCCGTCAGATAGCCGTTGAAGTGAATTTCGCAGCGTATGGTGTCTGTCCATCTTGGCGTGCATAATGCACTATAACAAGACTATTTCAACGTCTGAGAGGAACTGTATTGACCACCAACCGTCCTAAACAAGGACGTCAATGTGTTCGTCACCTCAAAATGACGCGTATTTTCGTTTCAAGCAACTACGTCAGCGCTTCCGCATCCCAGCGAAACCCGCAGTGAAACCATCGTGAAACCACCGTGAACATAACTACTAACAACCGAATACGTCCCAGTAGTATATGTTAGTATATGTTGCCCGTGTTATCTGACACTCAGATTCACACACAACTAGTGGAATATTAATATCAGACCTAAGTACTGTGTACTAAAATAAAACTTTAGTATTTCGTTAAATGCACGTCAATATATTTGATTATTAATACAGATTTGCGTTTCTTTTTTCCTTAAGTACATTATGATTTGTACGCGTGTTTTGTGGTTGACTGTATTCTGTGAAAACAACATTTTCTGCTCGACGTTTATACCGACCTACTTGCGTCTGTTGCTTTAAAATCAACTATATTTTGTTTAAGTCATGATCTTATAAAACAATGATCTTCATTGCTGGCTTACCTATATTTGTATAAAACTATGCGTATGATTATAATAAGTGTGTTATATAGCTTTTGCTTTTAGAATTACACTAATTATATTGTTTTTAAATCCAATTTACATCCTACTTTAACCTTAGATATGAGTAGTCTTTCACTGACATTTGACTAACTGTTGCAGTCGTCTATTGACTCAAATGCAGTTTACGTGTTTAAGTATGTATTACTTTGTGTATACACTATGCTTACATATAACAATGATAAAATGATAATATGCTAGGAGTATTACTATTACTAGAGCACCGTGAGCTAGAAGTTTGTATCCCCTCGAGTGCACATGTTATATCTGAAGGATCTCACGAGAGGCTTTAGCCTAGATTCAGATCCTAGATATATGGTATATATATCCATAAGGGGTGAAACAATTTCCAGAACAATTTCTTTAATAATTATTTTTTTATTGTATAATATAGTTTCATGATAAAACTTTTAAAATTGTAAAATAGTATAACACCGTATAGTAGACGTATGCAGTATAGCAAAACAGAACTCTATTTTTAGTAATACAAAGTAGGCAATTACACCACACGACGTCGACGTCATACGACGCATGTAGTATAGCATGTTTAGTAGTACAACTGTATGCAACCACATCACACGACGTCGACGTCATACGACGTATATCGTATAGAAAAACAGAACTCTATGTTTAGTAGTACAACTGTATGCAACCACATCACACGACGTCGACGTCATACGACGTATATCGTATAGAAAAACAGAACTCTATGTTTAGTAGTACAAATGTAGGCAACCACATCACACGACGTCGACGTCATACGACGTATGTAGTATAGCAAACCAGAACTCATTGTTTAGTAGTACAGTGATACGTATTCAGAAAACCTATAGAGGGTATACAGGGTTTTGTTATATATTCAAACAAGCTTTATCATTGATAGTTATGGAAAACTTGGACTATGGTGTATTTATTATCATAACTGGATGATAAATGAAGGTATTGCGTTTAAAGGTTGTTCAAAAATCTGTATCGAAGCCATTACTTTGTCGTAGTTTTCAATTACCACATATATGGCATATTGCTACATATCATATAAAGCAAATCACTGCAAAGTCTTATCTGATCATATAATGCATTATACTCACTTTAATATGCGTATTGTTCATACATATGCTGTGGTTTTCTCTCCTATACATCAATAAATGATTATATGATATATATTCCACATATGGTAGTTTAGAACTTTGATGTCAGCGTTCTCAAAATGACGATTTAATATATCTGTCTCAAAATAACCTTCAAGTGATCATCTTTTCTTTGTTAGATAACACGAGCATGAAATGATCAATTTGGAAATCGCTGAATACGATAAATACAAACAATAATACAGTCTCGGTTTGCTTGAGACTGTTCATGAACGGTAGTGACAAATGCACACTACCGTTCACACTCTCCAGCCCCGGGTTGAGTATAACTCAGTATTACAAATGTTAACATCACGAACATTTAAGCCACTCAGAGGATGGTATGCATACGACGGTGAACATGGAATGCACAATGAGGTATTTTCATACCATACCATGGCCAGCGCCATATGGTCATAATTTCTAACAAAATGCTTTGCCCTAAACGAGAAAAGTGGGCGAAATAAAATAATAGAACTTGGTGGGAGCAGAGGTTATGAAGCATGCGTATCATAAGTAACAGTATAATACTAAATTAAAAAGCAGACACCATAGTCTAAGGGTGATTAAACAATACTCAAAACCTTTAAAGTGCGGAGTAGTAGAACCACCAATTCGAAATTAACGTAAGACAACAAACGTATTTGAAATGGTACCACCGATACCTACATATAAACATCGGGATCCGAGGATCGGAATGAATAACTGTTTCGCATATTTCCAAATATTCCAGAACTTCCAATGGTAACATTTGCCTGATTATATGACTACATTCCCTTTAATTGACAGCGCAGTGTTTACAGTTTAGGCATATATCGTTCAATATAAAATGTCGTTTACCTGCAGGTGTATCTTTCAATGTATTTATTGGTCCTTGTAACTCGGGAGTCCTCTCTAAAACGTATACTGTTTTCGTTAACAACTGACATCTAAACGATTAAATATCCAAACGTGTTAACATGTAAGCTTGAGTTGTGTTTTCTTTAATGAAGAATGCTGGTCAGGATTTCATTATTTATTTGATCGTGTATCACATGATTGCAGTTTAATTGTAAAATTTATTTCACTGATCTAAACCAAAATAGTATATACTATTACAATTCCAATCATTAGTGTTCTGCAAGTTAATCTGCTATGTACAGTGTTATGCTGCTTAACTTATATACGTTACTATAGATGTATGTATCTGTTGCAGCTGGGTTTCGGGAGCAAGTGGTGGTCTCTGTGAACATGTACATACTATCTATGTTTTCTGTTAGCGAGACAGACATGGTAAGTGCTATCTACATTTACGTGACATTATATGTGTAGTCAGATCACCAGGTTGACCTAAACCTACAAATTAAATGAATTAAAATGCAATATGTATTGTATGTAGGACATGTAGGAGATAGCAGCTTGTTTCAATGCAAGACCAAGTACATAATATGTTGGAATCTGAGCAGTAAATATAGGTATACATATTTCACTTTATTGACAACATCATAACTTAGTACGCTTCTAACATAATACCAACTCATCGAAATTTCATGTCATGAATGTTCTGGAATTAAACATGTTTTTGATCATTGTTTAATTTGTGAAACCAGAATTGGTATTTGTTGTGTACATTTGCCAAATTCATCAACATGCCCTGTTGTTGGTCCTACACCAAAAGTGATTATAGCAGTCGAAAGGGAAAGGAATCTTTCACAGAACACAGTCAACCAAAACACGCATTAAAACAAGCAACGACAATGTTAATAAGAAACAATGCAAGTGACATCACAAACACAAACGCGTTGACAATAGGTCTGCCGCATTGGAACGTGTCAGTGGCAAAGCAGACTCTGGGGTTCTAGGTGCACAACTCATTTGAATTGTCATCATACAAAACGGTTTCAATAGCTTCTATATAATACGAATTGATCTCTATTTCTAGAAAATGTGATGACAATGCTTTTAACGAAGTCATAACTACTAGTGTATATCTCCTGAGAGGTTGATTACGAATTAATAGCTAGACTAAGTGTCTATTAATCAGATATTGACCGCATCTATAGTTGTAACAATGGTTATGAAGCCATTTGCTAATAAGTGCCATTCATGCATACATCGATCTTCATCTATCTCTTTATTGTTCATCATTATCGAAGCGTCCATTTGTCAATGACTTTGTAACGACTTTATTTGTGGGTAACTTGCAAACTAACTCAATACATTTCATAAGAATACAGCAAAAGTGCACCTTCACGATATATATCTGACTATTACAGAAACGTTCTGTCTGTTTGATGATCATTGAAAAATGAAAATAATGGTCCTATATAAACCACAGCACCGAAGCACAACGGCACCGTAGGTCCACACTGTAAACACAAAGAGCAAATTGAATATTCAATAAAAAGGATCATATACAACATAAAGAGTGCAGAATACAGGATTAGCAACTTGGAACGGATAGTCGGCAATACGTCAAGTTAACTTAAAATATGTTATGTGTTCACAACCTCGCTATTAACCTGCCTTCAGCGCCCAATTGGACAAGACAGTTTAAGTAAAAATACATCCCATCAAAAGGAAATCTTAAACAATAAAGTTTCTTTTTCTCATTCAGTTAGTATATCGTCATTGATAGCGATGAATTGAAAACTATCCCAGGTGACATGGGCTATTGTATGTCGAAAGATCCGAAGCAATAGCAATTGATAACTCTTAACCATGTTCAAAATAGTTTAAGTCACTGATTCTCGCATAGATATTGTGTATGTAAATTTAATTTAAATTGCGCAATAATGTACTTTACCTATTTTGGATTGTGTAATAATGTATATTACCCAAACATCGGTCAACATGTATATATTTGTATACTGAATAAATCCACACATTTAAAAACAACATTTGTTGGATTTATTCCGTAACATACATTATATATAACCAGTGTAAATTTAGCAAGACAGGACATTATTAAAATATTAAATTACAGTAAAAAACAAAAAAACAACAACAATTACAAAGGAGAGGATATCTTTGCATTTCATAAACTTACTATTTTTATTAGCCATTTTATGTTAATTTTACCTTTAGGATTACTCTATGAGCATGTTTCTACGGGAGAGGTGGAAGGACGAAAGGCTGGCCTATGACAACATTCTGAACCTGACAAGACTGGAGCTTGACAACTCCAGCATGGATAAAGTCTGGATGCCAGATATGTTCATACTGAATGAGAAGCTGTCTCATGTTCACGAAGTAACAGTGCCCAACAGAATGGTTCATGTATATGCGGACGGAACTGTTCAGTTCAGTATGAGGTATACATTGCTTCATGCATATAGATAGACATTTTATTAAAACATAAGGCATTACGCTCAGCAGTTCACATACACATAGTACATACATATAAGCATGTATATGAGATGCATACAACATTTTACCAGTTAATTACAATTGGTATAATGTGTAAGTGAGTTTCAAGATCATCCGCATAATGTGTGTTACTAGTTAACAAGTATTTGACAAACATTAATTACTCCTAAGTAATGATAAATATGTATCATGTTTGTGGACAAATACATTTGTGGAGATTATACATGGAAAGCTAAGCATTTCTATCGGAGGTGTTGAATGTTTTACTTTACGCAGTTATATTAATTTGTGAACAAATGTACATTAAAAGTTATGACGGTTGCCTCTCTTTATGTCAGCAGGTGATCACATGTCTGCCTAAATGATGCCAACATAACTGTATATAGTCTACGTCATTAGTTGTTCACATTGCTGCAGTTGTATTACTTGTAACATTTGATTTTTTATTCACTGATATTATTTTTGTTTTAAATATTTTATTATTTATGATCAAATAATTGTTACCTGTCAGGGGTTCAGCTAGAGCGTTGCTAGTGTGGTCCGGGGGCTTACACCATTAACTTGTTTTATTCCCAGATACTCTGTGGTATTTTATATCTTATTTGACGCTGACATGTTGATGACATGTCGCCCTTCGTTTTTTTTTTGTTGTTTTTTTCATTTGTTTTAAAACATTTTAATTTTCTGATTTTTGCAGACAATGTCTAAACAGCTACGTGCTCTGCGTACACGAAATTAAACCCCTGACCCTTTTCGGCATTTTAAGATAATGACTTTTGAATAAATATGTTTTTAATATAAAATCCTGTTTGAGGTCATTAACGTGTCATTCCCCGAGCTGCGGGGAAAGTATGTTTGGTTTATGTCTATTGCGGGCCCATAGTTTATGTTCGGGTACTGTCGACGGAAGACAGGTCGTCAATAGAGAATTATCTCAAGGTGCAACCGTATATAATCGAACGTAGGTCCGGAGTACATTTATTTATTATTGTACCTTGTATAGACCCATGTAGCCAAACTCACCACCAGATTATATCACTATAAAAAGATCACACTCTTTACATTCTACATACATCACCGATATACTATTTCAATATTGGGCTGCTCTTTTTTACTTTCCACTATGCTGTCACATGAATGATTTTAGTACCGGTCCAGAACCGTGAAGTTCACAGAAGAGTGATGAGGCAGTGTTTCAAGTTCACTGCTACGGTCGTGAGTACAAATCCTGCTCGCACCCAGATTTCATGAGGTGTACAGTACTGGTTTTACAAGTGGGTGGTCTGTATCCCCCACGAAAATATCGACCATCATATGTAACCTAAAATATGCTGAAGATGACATAAAACACCATGTAACCAACTAATGTTTTTTCATTGTTTTTGTTGGTGGAGCCAAAGTCCCGATCGTCGTTTTCTCTTTAATCTGAAAGTATAAAGAAAACAATCTATCAACCAGGATCCGGTTCCAATGATACGGATTGTGTCCGATGCCAGAATCTCATGCATGTATTACAGAGCAACCAGCGTCCGGTGCTCTGAAATTTTTGACATGATGTAAATATTTGCAGATTGTTAGGCTAAACATTAATCTTTATTGAACAACAGCATGGCAAACCACTTTGGTATCACATGTTATTCGAATATTTTCATTAAATTCAGAGAAAAAATATAGAAGTTTTTTTTTTTAACGTCATCAACTTTGTATCTACCGGTCAAAAGCAAATCTGTTACAACTTGTTAAGAATTATGCTGCATGTGTTCAACATAAAGAACATATATTTCGAATTTATGATATTCAAAAGTTCCGTCGCATCAATTTTTTTTCTTATACATACGATAATATACTTTTATTTTCAAACGTTTTGACACCAGTGTCCATTTTCCCTCTGTTTTTACCATCCAGGGTTCGTTACGTCTATAACCAGCATCAAGGTAACGCAGTTTTGAGCAGCCAGGGTCCGTTACGTCTATCCACCGTGATTGTAATTCTGTATCATTGACATTGACAGTTAGTTTATGGCCCTTGGAACATTATGGCCGCATTAAAGTCGTTTTTTATTGTATTTGTAAGTGTATTATAATTCAAATACGACATGTTTAATTGATTTCAATTTCAATCTTGAATTGAATTCACTCAGCTCAAACTCTTTGCTTTCTGGTAATACTCTATGTCGAGAATAATGAATTGATGTACATGTAGCATGATGGTTTATAATCGTAACATTCTCTTATTCTTCTTTCATGACTTGTTGCATGATATTTCGTCCCTTGGGTTTCTGTCTTACCTTATATTGGTTTTCTCTTTGGCTGCAACTTATGTTGTTTTTATTATATATATATAGTTTTACAATAACAATGTCTTGTCAATTTGAGCGCTAAAGACAGGATAATAACGAGGTTGTGTGCACTTAAAATCAAATCAATTTATGGTAACCAGTGGGCCATATTGCCTACGGACCGGTAACCCCGTCTTCACTCTCTGTGTTCCTTGGCTACATTTGACCACCACGCGCAAAACCGATCTCAACCAGGCCAGAGGTATTTGCAAGAAGCATAGCTATTATTGAAATAACTTGTGTTCCGACCAATGTTCATGATAAATATTATGGCAATATTGTTTTACCTGATTGTATACTATAACACAAAGGTTGGAAGTATAAGAGTGATCGTAAACATAATATAGTGCAATATATTATTACTGTCTAGAACATACCGAATGCGCCAAAGGCCTTTTCACACCGATAAAACCGACACGAGAACTATAACGGAATCGACAACACCTTACCAGGGGAACTTGTCCCCGGTCACCTGACATATGTATGCCTTCTTTGCTACGCTATGCTTTCAAAATCAATGCCTGGGGTAAAAAGAAAGACGTTTGAATTCGTTCCTCACGATGGGGGATGTTTGGCGAGTTTTAGAGATTTTATCAAGCTTTAAAAACATGTTTGAAGATAATTCCTTCTTTTACCTTGTAAAAGGCAGCAACTTTTCCGACATATGTGACTGGTATATCAACGGTTGACGGTGTGCGTTTATTTACAATATGACGTCATGCAAACGTAGATTGTATGGGCGTGAAAACTGCTCGAATAGAGATCGGCTAATTGCTAATTGGCGCTTTATTTGGCCTTATATCATTGACCCTATCATTTTGCAACGCTCTGCATGTTTAAACACTCATTTGCAGTTCGCCACTATGCTTTCTTCTTTGATTGTGCGATGACCGGACAGATTGTGGACCCTATAATGACGTCAACCTAAATCCATATAGGACGGTAGCGTTTGATGTTTGGCTTTAATCTTGTCGTGCTGTACACTTAACGGTTTGTTCGCTTGTTGCACTAGCTTCTGCCAAGTCACTGAGTACTTACTTTGTGACTTTCTAGGTTTCTGTGTTTTTTTATATTATATATACATGTTCATTTATGTGTTTTATTCATATTGCCTACTAATGCTATCTTGTTTGTTAGAGATTATAACCTGGCGAGGATATCTTTATTTACACTGTCCTGTTTACTGGGATGACAATATGGTAAGAATGAGGTTTGGTTCACCCAAGAACCTAGTTTAAATCCCCAGCGGTCTTTGTTTAAACGTTTATTTACAATATGACGTCATGCAAACGTAGATTTTATGGGCGTGAAAACTGCTCGAATAGAAATCGGCTAATTGCTAATTGGCGCTTTATTTGGCCTTATATCATTGACCCTATCATTTTGCAACGCTCTGCATGTTTAAAGACTCATTTGCAGTTCGCCACTATGCTTTCCTCTTTGATTGTGCGATGACCGGACAGATTGTGGACCCTATAATGACGTCAACCTAAATCCATATAGGACGGTAGCGTTTGATGTTTGGCTTTAATCTTGTCGTGCTGTACACTTAACGGTTTGTTCGCTTGTTGCACTAGCTTCTGCCAAGTCACTGAGTACTTACTTTGTGACTTTCTAGGTTTCTGTGGTTTTTTATATTATATATACATGTTCATTTATGTGTTTTATTTATATTGCCTACTAATGCTATCTTGTTTGTTAGAGATTATAACCTGGCGAGGATATCTTTATTTACACTGTCCTGTTTACTGGGATGACAATATGGTAAGAATGAGGTTTGGTTCACCCAAGAACCTAGTTTAAATCCCCAGCGGTCTTTGTTTAAACGCGTTAGCCCTATTGACAATCCTTGTGTGTTTATGATGTCTTATCTTGCCTTTTATTCATCTTTATGATTATATAGTTGTTGTTTGTTTGTGTGTGTGTTTGTGGTTGACAGTCGTCATTGAATGCTACTTTGCCTGTTCGATATGTATATCTACTTATATACCCAGACCGATATCTGCAAATAAGACACATGACTGATACGGTATTGGCTGGCCGAGACTACAGTTTAACTACGACAAAAATGCAATCGTTGGGATTGTGCGGCACTGTAACTGTTCGAGCAGTTGTTACCGTTAACGTAAATTGACAAGACAGTTCAAGTACACATGTATGTGTATTCTACGTAGCTAAAACATCAATCAAAAGATGTGCTGTGTTTATAATGTTTACAATCTAGAGTGGTGTACTGACCATTCAAATACGGCAATACTGACTAGTCAATTCCACTAAGCTATCACGTCGCGGAACATGTCATTTGTAATTTTGCGGAAGTTCCTATTCCTAAGGAACCCACTAGTAATACTGTTTTTACTTCTTTATGTAACCAATTAATTTGCCAACACAAAACTGTACAAAATCAGCTACGTTGACCAGATTTTGTTTTTAATTGTATTGGTGTCCTACAAAGCACTATTTTGGGCTTTAACTCCAAAGTTTGGAACAGAATTCCCACTCTTTTTCAACACCAATAGAACTGCCATATTTTGGTGGCAGCGTCATCTAATGGCTGCACATCCAATTTCAGACTCTGTTCATTTCACCTGCAACAACACTAAGTTTAATAAACATATCTTAAAATAATGTAAACCGAAGAACACACTACTACCTGTTAAGGCGTAATAATTATCCTTCGGTGGGTTTCAAGGGAGATAACTGTGAGTCCTCTATGTTGTTTCTGTGTAACTCTGTATGATGTTTGAAGAAATATTCGGCATACCTACAAATCAAGAACAATACGAACATTTTAAGTTATGATATATTTTTGCAGAGTCACTGGGTCATTTTTCTGTTTGATGCACCTACACAAATTCCCATTTGATACACAAGACTGTCGCTTTGAAGTTGAAAGTTGTAAGTACTAACTATCTATTTTGTTTTACTATACCAGTAGGTTTTAAAATTAAAATTAAAATAGTTAGTTAGTCAGGTAAAAATGATGTAAAACGTTTAGCACTCTTTTCAGAAATATTTACGCAAACTATCGATTTACTATAAACATTAAACATAAGGTTTTCGGGTAAGTTCGTGCACCCTAGAACCTGGTTTAAACCCCGAGCTGCATTTTAGTTTTGTCACTGACCGTTTCAAGGCAGTATCCCTATTGTACATCATGCTATAGTATTGATGTCACATGCATTTGTATTAACATATTTATTATACTACTTTTCATCAACTCATGATGCTAAACACTTTTACAATAGGTCTAGATACTACATATATTTTTACATTTAAATGCCAAAGGTTCATATATCAAATCAAATGAAAAAAAAAAAAAATCATATTCACCCATTTTCGTTTTGGAAATGTTTTATTTCATTAAATTATAAATGTAAGGATATATTCTATTGTCAACACTGCAATGGACGATGCTTCCAGGCTTAACGATGTTGATTTAGCTATTAAGAAAAAAACATTTTCCATTGGGAAATTTCCCTAATTACAATATTAGGAAAGTTATCCCATGGGAACATATCAAAGTGCGCGTATCGCTGTAACACTGCGCCATATACCATAAATATGAAAGCCGGTTACTATTTTGACATTATATTGAAGATATATGCTTTTAATTTTCCCATGCGTATTTACATGTATTATAATTAATATAAAAGAAATGGACTAAAGCCCTTTCGCTATTAAAAATAATGCATCAAACTCCGCAACCAAGAAAGGCATACAAGGGGCGTACACATTAACCCGTCAAAATCAACAAAAGAAGTTACAGACTTCTGGGAGAAAAAAGTACAGTTTGGTCCAATGTGTACCATCCTAAAACATAGAACTAGATCTTATTGAAAGATAAAATGAAAATTAAAGAACTGTATTAATCCAGCACTAAAGAATTACAGAACATCACACATTAATGAATTAATAAAAGCCGATCGTATATGAAACGATCCATTGGAAGCAACAAAACCAAATAGGAGAGAAAAGTAGCAGACTGGGTTTTATTGAGTCTGTTCGTGAGACATAACATATCACTCACTCTAGCACTGGATTAAGCGGTACTCTATATTAAAGCCACAAATAATGACTTGATGATCCCAAAGGTCCACTAAGTAATAACAACACTGATTTATAGTCGGGGTGACATTTTACAGCTGCCACACATAACTGTACAGACGCTAGTATGCATGTCAACAAATACTGAAAAGAGGATCCATTAGAAGCAACAAACAAAAGAAATACAGAAAAGTAGCAGATTCGGTTTAATTGATTCTGTTCATGAGAGGCAATATAAGGTGCAACTACCCTCACGGCCTGGACTAGCACCGGCTTAAGCTGTATTATACTTTAAACCCGGAAAGAATCGCCTATGTTTGTGATTGATTGTAGTCATTATTAGTTATTAGGATTCTTGACAGGGGATATGGGCTCCCATTCCCTGCCTTGTAATTATGTACATCCGAGCCGTTATGCGAGGGTGAATATACTTTCCAGGTAGAGAATGTGAGTATATGTTCACTGTCAAGAATCCTAATAACGAATTTATCATACTTCAAAGTTGTTACCATTTATTTAAGTAAAAAAAAGCCAAAAACACGTTTTCATTTTTATTGCGCCAATTTCCCCGTAACGTGCCGCTAACAAGACGTTGTTTATTTTCGTGACGTCATCGCTCTAACGTCGTTATATTTGGGGTTTTTTTCATAAAATAAACGTATTTTATCACTATGTTAATGTTTTATTATTTGTAAAATTCCAAAAAAATATATACTTACGATTATTTCATAACTTTACACACAATTGAAAGAGCAGAAAAGCAAAAGAAAGGAAACAATCGGCGGTTTCCAAAACGAATCGACAAGGTTATCGTCGCCATTTTGTTTTTGTGTATTGCAGATATGGGGTACCTATGGGGAAATTGTCCTATGTTCACGTCGCGAGACACATTGACCAATAAAATCCCGAGCATTTTCTTTGCAGTATGACAATGACTGCTACATTTCCTGAAGTAAGACGAAGAAAAGGTCATCCGTCCAACAGGAAGAGTAGCATTCACAGAATACACTTGCTAAATGTCTAAAAGTAGATATAAAGGTCAAACAGGAGCATTCAATGACCACAGTCAGTCAAAAACACGCAAAGAAGCACACACTAATCATACAGATGAATAACACTCCAGGCATCCCAAACAAAAACGGGTTAACAATAGAACTAATGACTTGAAACTGTCAGTGGCGCAAACAGCCGCTGGTTGTTTAAACCAGGTTCTAACGTGTACTAAATCTCACTCTTACCCCATTGTCATCCCAATAAAACGTGACATTGTAAACATGTTACAGTATGCGGTCTAGGATAGATATATCCGTCTTTGCTTGTACCTATATTATCAAATCTTTCAGACGGATTTAGCACGGAAAACCAGAAGTTCGTATGGAGTGTGAATCCAGTTACTGTCAAGCCAGGCATACATTTAGCGCAGTTTTCGCTTAAACAGACTATTACCTATAATTGTGATAAAGCGTACTACGGGAGTAAGTATTTTGTATTTTACTAAAGTCGCGACATCATGAAGGCTTTTTAACCGAAGAGTTGAAGGTCAATTTACGGCGATAAACAATTGCCACTGTGACTTTATGAAAGGCAAAACGACAACACGACACACATTAAATGATGGATGCGGAATGATGTGTGTGATTTGGCTGTTAAATAAACTGTAAGTTTTAAAATTGCTACAATGCATTTACAGTCTTCACAGCTTCTTGTACCTTGAATGGAGACAGGAATTCATGTGCGTACAAGGACATTGTAAAATGTTCTTACCTCGAATTTTCACTCCCGCAGTAATCTAAAACAATTAAGAACATGCTACATATAGTATGTTTGCGACCGTGGCTATAATTTCACAAACTTGTTTTCTGTTTTTATTTTATTAAATTATTAAATCATTTATTAATTAAATTAATTATTAACATTTTAAAATGTTCTTACCTAGGACGTTCACTCCTCCAGTAATCTAAAACATTTAAGAGCATACTACTGTTTGCGACGGTGACAATAATTTCACAAACATGTTTTCTGTTGTTATTTTATTAAATCATTAAATTATTAAATTAGTGTTATATTACTTTATTTTTTCACTTTAGTTGCCTACCCGTGTATTGGTGTCAAGTTTGTGCTTGCGAGGAATTACGGTTATTACATCATCCAGATATACGTTCCAAGCATTCTTATAGTGTTCCTCTCATGGGTGAATTTTTGGCTGGATCCTACATCGTCACCGGCTCGCGTCTCGCTTGGTCTCTTGACAGTTCTTACTATGACAACTCAAAGTTCCGGAGCACGTGCAAATCTTCCCCACGTCTCTTATATAAAGGTATTCTTACGGTACATGTTTAGCCTTAATATATGCGGAAACCTCAATATAACACACACACACATTATATGTCAACGTGTTTGGACAGATGTTACACGTATATAGTATACGATTATCTAAACCAAATAGTTAATTGTGACCTATCAAACTAATTAGCTGTCTAGAACATTAACAATTACACTAAATGATTTTGCGACATAAATACACTCAAGTGATATGAAAACGCAACACGTGAATTTCCGCTATATATTGTATATACTGCACACTTAATTGCACATAATATTCCAAAGAAATCCCAAGACGTTTTTTAAAAAGAAAGTTGCAGTAAACTAGAGAAAGGACACAACTGTGATGCTGTAGACGTTTTAATTACACTACACTTTGTAACAAGAACTTCATAAATGTTGAAGTAGCTGTTTGAAAAATTGAGCTAGTTCAGTACTGTATTTAACGTAAATAGTTTGCAAAATGTTGCATCCTAAGTTTGCTCACATGATTGAGCCAAACGCATACTCTGTGAATAATGAAACATTAAAGGAATACTATTTGCTGTATTATTTGTTGTTTTAGTATTTTTTTCCAAATAGAAAGGTCTTACGTAGCCATGTACCATTCGATTAAAAGCAGCATATTGTAAATACAATATATATCGAAAATTCCCGTGTTGCGTTTTCATATCACTTGAGTGTATTACATAAACGAACTGCATATGAACTGATTTGCCAAATTGACAGTTTGAGCCACATTAACATACATTTATTCATCACAATCTTTTGTTATATACATCACAAAAAATATAAAAAGATCGGACAGGGAAGTAGCATTTAAGGAGGACAGTCAACTACAAAACACAGAAACAAACACGCAACAGACAAACAAGAAGGCAAAAGTAATAATAAAAGCAAACGACACCACAAACACAAAAGGGTTGACAAAGTTTTGTTATTTTTCCTTTTCAAGTTTAAATTATTATCTTGTACAATTTTCGTCAATTCTAGAAGTTTAGCCCGACATTTTAGGGACATGGATTAAACATATGAACATTGATATATTAGTTTGAAGATATTAGAAATGCTAGGTAAGGATATGTTTTTCACAAAATTGTGTTCTTTTATTATTTTCTAAGCGACGTATCAGAATTACCTCCCATATATTACATACAACTTATTTCATTATACAAACGTACTGCTTTGATCAAATTTAAAGATTTCCACTGAAAATAATTGCCCATGCCGTTGTTTAAAACCCGTTGAATGTGTTCACAAACGAGTGTTATTCTCAAACAAAAACATTCCAAATTTCGTAATTTTAAAATGATCTCCCTTTTCATTGAAATGAGAACAATTGTCGATAACCTATAAAAGTATGTTTCCATCATATTTACTTTATATTTATCTCCGTATTTGTTTACACATGATCTTGTAGCATTATTATTGATCATATATATATATCACGTTATCATTGACCTTGAACATACACGGCTTTGATTCTCGTCTACGGAAATGACATGCATTTTATATGCTAATTTTATTTTGCTCAGTATATATTTCAAGTTTTATATGAGTAGATATACAAGTCGAACAGGAAATGTAGCAATCAAAGACCAGAGTCAACAAAACACAAATGTAAAAATGAGATATAGGGTCCTATAGAAACCACAGCGTCCGAACGCAATGGCATTGTAGGTCCGCACTGTACTGCAAACAAGGACTTGAAAATACAGTGAAGGAGACAAAAAACAACAGAAAGGGTGGTGAAGACAGGTTTACCGACTTGGAACGGTCAGTAGGCAATAAGGCCTACTGGTTAGCTTGAATCGATTTTATATGCGCACAATCCTCGCTATTATCCTGTCTTCAGCGCCAAAATATACAAGACAGTGTAAACAAAACTACACCCCATCAAAAGAAATTCTCTAACAATAAAGTCCACATCCAGAGAAACTAACTAAAGAAACACATACAAAAAAATAAGAAACATTTCAGGATGTATCTAGAACCAGTTTAAAAAAACGCAGACAACAAATCGCATGCAGAGAAATAAACACTTTAAAACACAAACTAGATTAATAAAATGCAAGATATGACATCCCAAACATAAACATTTGGACAATAGGGCTACAACATTGAAAAGGTCAGTGGGAAATGGCCGCTGGGGGTTTAAACAAGGTTATAGGGTGCAACAAACCTCACTCTTATGTAAAAGGTTTTATATAAGAATCATGTACTGATCCGTTTATATACCTATCATATGAAAATCATATACGCATTATCTGCTACTCATGGTTGCAAAATTGGAATTGTAATACTCGAAGGTTGTTACTTTTGATACATGCAGATATGTGTACACACTTGTCGGTATCACTGTTAGCCATTCATGCACGTAACATTATATGTAAAAGTCGAACAGGCAATGAAGCATTCAAGGACGACAGTCAACCAAGACTACACATAGAAACATAATAATTACACAGAAGAATACAAAGCATGATAACTATTATGACATCATCAACATGAAATGGCTGACAATAAACATAGATATACAAATCGAACAGGAAATGTAGCATTCAAGGACGACAGTCAACCACAAACAAACACAGAAAAAAAAGGACAACTTCAAAGATGAATAAAATGCCAAAAAGGTCATCACAAACACAAAAGGGTTGACAATAGGGCTACCACCTTCGAACGGTCAGTGGTAAAAAAGGCCGCTGGAGGTTTATACCAGGTTTTAGGGTGCACCAAACCTCACACCTACCCTACTGTCAATCCAATACAACTGGACAGTGTAAATAAAGAAATCCACGCCATGAACTATTCTTTAACCAACAAGGCAGCATTAGTAGGCAATATAAGTAAACCACGAAGATGCTCGTGTATATATAAATAATGTACTCAATGACTTGGCAGAAGCCAGAGCAACAAGAGAATAAACCATTGAGGGCATGATGGCAGACACACATCAAACGTCACCGTCCTTTTGGGCTTTAGGTAGACGTCATCATAGGGTCCACAGCCTGACCAATCATTGCACAATTAAACAAGAAAGCATAGTAGCGATCTGTAAATGAGTCCACAACAAGGCATACAATGCGTTGCCAAATGATAGGGTCATAATGTCTTTTTATAATCCGTTTAAAATGTTTAACAAAGAAAGTATGAAAGTGATCATGACCAAGGATCTTACGAAGTTTGTAAATCACGTCACCATAGAAGTCAGGTTGAGATAGTCCTTGTCGAGAAGAATTATACAGCTTACAGCACTGGAACGATCGGTTGCCAAAAAAGGCCGCTGGGGATTTAAACCGGTTTCTATGTTGCACGAAACCTCTTTCTTACCTTATTTCATGTCAATAAAATGATACAGTGTAAATAAAGATATCTCTGTCATGATATATTCTCCAATAAACAAGACATCACTTATTCTATACAAGTATAACACATGAATAGTCATGGATATGTTGATATAAAAACAAAATCCTAGAATACCACTAAGGACATATTCGATATAAATATGCTAAAGGACTATTTACAAGTGTTCCGAGCCTATACATGAACAGTCATATCTGCTCAAAATACATCCTTTATTAAAGGTCACGTGTTTTAAGAGACCATCGTTTCAGTTCCCAGTTCTATTGTTTTTAATAACAATGCACGTGTAACAAGAGATCACTTAATATGATACCGAATTGTCTCTTCCCGTAAGTTAACCTTTAAAACAGATTTGATTGTAATGGTCTGCTAATACAGGTTATCTAGAGCAAACATTGTTGGTAGAGTAATGTATAAGAGTATAAGTGTATTTATTGATATTTAATACCGAAAGTATATTCAAACCTCGGTTACCTTAAAGTTTTCTTCTGAACATATTTTGATCGATACAGCAGCTTTCACAGAACACAGTAAACCCAAAACACGCAAAAAGACAAGCAAGAATGATAATATTAATAATAAAGGCACGTGACGTCACAAACATAAACAATGTTGACAGTAGGGCTACATCCTAGGAACTGCCAGTGGCAAAATGGCCGCTGGGAGTTTAAACCAGGTTCTAGGGTGCACCAATATTCACACTTTCCCTACTGCATTCCAAACAAACGGGACAGAGTAAATAAAGAAACTATTCTCTAACCAACAATGCAGCATTAATAGGCAATATAAGTAAAATTCATGTAACAGTAGTATAATATTATACCGTTCACATGTTTTACAGGGAATAGATGTCTGGATGTCGGTATGTTTGTCGTTTGTGTTCCTTGCATTTGTTGAATTTGCCTATGTCAGCGTTCAAAGTAGAGTCATAAGTAGAAAAAGAACAGTTTCGGTAGAAAACGAACATACAAGTGGAAGGTCTGCAACAGTATCAGAGGTATAGCTGCGACAGTTTCAATATATATTAATCAACATTAACTTAACTAAAGAAGGGTATAAATTAATATAGATAACAAGTAATAATGGCTAATTACGTGGTCCGAGTATTAACTTTCTTACCCTATCCAACCCTTTCTCCAAGAAGCGAAATCAGGGTTGGCTGGGGTATGAAATAAAACCTTAATTTCGGCTTAAAAGTTTGCATATTGCAAAATTAAAACATTTAATAGGTAATGTTAAACATGTTATCGAATTTTTCAGTCAAAACATGTTTTAAAAAGTGTTTTATTGTCGAAATATCAATTTTAAAATACTGCTAGTATAAGCTTTTCCAACGCTTAGCGGAACGTAATGTTGTAAAGTAATGCACTGTGGCATTTATTTAGTTCTTGTCTCATAACTTTACACCTAAAGAAAATCCCTTGATAGTTTACTTACATGCTTTTTTTTTCAGATCAAATTTTACGTATTGGGGAAACTTTTACGTATCTTATGGGGAAACGGTGTAGCCGCTGAAAACTAATGTCTAAAAATAAGGAAAACTACTTACATTTGGAATTGTCAAATTGTGCTTTAAATGAGCATTTCAAATACTACACAATTGAAAGGTACATGTCAGCAGCTTGAAGTTGATATAATATAATCCTGTGTTGTTCATACAGATCCCTTTTATACCGTAGTGGATCCTTAGTAAGCAAATGTAACATAATCAAAACAAGGGTATATATTAATATAGTTAACATGTCTTAATGATAATCTTCTAATGTAATGCAATGTGTCATGTACTTAGTTCTTATCTCATAACTTTACATATAAAGAAAATCCCTTGATAGTTTGCTTACATGATGTTATTCAGGTCACATTTTGCGTATTTGGGGATCATATGGGGAAACGGTGTAGGCGCTAAAAATAAGGAAAACTATTTACATTTGGAATTGTCAGATTGTACTTTAAGCGTGAATTTGATATATTATAATCCTTTGTTGCTCATACAGATCATAGAGTTAATCCCTAAACTACCATGCTACACCCTCTATACCGTAGTATATATATTTTAGCAACTTTAATATAAGGGTATATATTAATATAATTAACATCTCTTAATGAGTATCTTCTAAAGAAATGCAATGTGTCATTTATTTAGTTCGTATCTCATAACTATATCTAAACAATACCAGTTTAATAGCTATTTCGTATAATTTCAGATCACAGTAAGAATGGAGCAAGAAACACACATACCTTGCTTCAACAAGTTGACACGGATAGACCGAGCTCGATTGATTGATAAACTTTCACGTGTTATATTTCCTGTCACGTTCCTATTATTTAATGTTGTGTATTGGTTAGTATATTTTCTGTGGGATCCTGACATCGACAAGGAAGAGTTATAGTATCATTATTGTACAGCAGAACTCAAACATCTTGTTAGTGTTGTTTAGGTGTATACTTATGGTAATTCACAGACTATTCGTATGAATACCGACGTTTTGAACTGTTTAATTGTCTTTTAAAATGTCATATGTTCAATATCTACAAGTGTTTTAGTGCGATAAATTAACAAGAGGCCCAAGAGGGCCTGTATCGATCTCCTTGCTATATGGTGTCCATGGTGGGGTTGGGTGGGGCGGGGTGGGGTGGGGTGGGGTGGGCGGTTTTCAGTTTTTTCAGATATGGCAGTAGCAAACTAGTTTTTATAAAGTCTCTTATATATTGGGGGAGGGATATATTTTGCTCAAGTTTGACTAGCTTTTATAACAAATCAAACTTTCGTTAATAAAGCACGTAAAACCAAGTTTCAGATGTAACCCCTAGGTCACCATTTGAACAAACTTGATAGAGGACCATAAGCTGAGTGTAAATACAAAATATTAAACTGTTGGCTCTTGTAGTTTTAGAGAGGAAGGTCCTTTCAATTTTCCCCTATATCAGTCGATGTAAAACAGTGACCCCTTGGACAAGGCCAAATTTGACTCAAGGGTCAACATTTGAACACACTTGATAGAGGACATAAAGCTGATGGTAAATACAAAATATTAATCCATTGGCTTTTATAGTTTCAGAGAAGAAGATTTGTGAAGTTTTTCTCTATATAAGTCTATGTAAAACTTTGACCACTGGGGCGGGACAAAATTTGACACCATGGTCAACTTTGTACAAAATTGGCTGATAATATATAAAAAGTATTAAACATTTATCTCTTGTAGTTTTAGAGAAGAAGATTTTTGAAGTTATTCCCTATAGCTCTACGTAAAACTGATCCTAAGCTCCCAATTAAAGAAATATGAACGAAGGATTATGAGTAAAAAAAAAACAAAAAAAAACAACAACAATTGCTTTTTTTTTTTTACCCATGAACCAAGAATTTTTTATGAAAACAAAGAAAGAAAACAAAGCTTCCAGTGAAATTTGAACCCATGTCGCCGGGGGTTTCAATTGTACATTACCAAAATTGTAAAAGGGTCATAACTCCGGTGATACTGGCTGTTTTTCAAACTTGTCTGAGCTTTGGGAAAGATCGAAAACAAAATGAAGGCGATAGAATGTTCACGAGGCTGAAAATGTCACATAACTCTGTTCCTACTCCGATATACGTGTTTTTCGAACTAGTCCATGCTTTCATTCATATAAACAATCTGTTAAAGTTTGGTAAATATCGAAAGAAAAATGAAGGTTTTATCGTTTTAAAGAGGCAAAATAAAGTATTTTTAACTAAATCAAGGGCCATAACTCCGGTGTTACTGGTCCGATCTGGCTGTTTTTCAAACATGGCCGAGTTTTTATCAATATTAACTATCTGTGCAAGTCTGGAAAAGATCATATAATAAATGAAGGTGCTAAAGTGTTCAGGAAGCAAAAAACGGCATTTTTTCCAGAAAAAACAAAGGCTATAACTCCAGCGTTACTCATCCGATTAGGCTGGTTTTCAAATTTGTGAGCTGTCATTGATATTAACAATCTGTGCAAGTTTGATAAAGATCAAGTAATAAGTGAAAGTGCTAGAGTGTTTACAAGGCTTAATATGGCATTTTTCTGCAAAACAAGGGCAACACAAGAGCCATAACTCCGATGAAATGTTTCCGATCTATCTGGTTTTCAAACATGTCCAAGCTTTTAGACATATAAAGACACTGGCAAAGTTTCATAAAATCCCGAATAATAATGAAGGCCCTAGAGTGTTCACAAGGCAAAAGTTAACGGACGAAGAACAACTCGTCATCCCATAAGCTCTACTGGCCTGCTGGCCTTCGGCCAGTAGAGCTAAAAATGAAAACAAAAGTTAAACTTCGGACTAATTGCAACAGAACATATTTTTACAGCCTCTGAAAGTCTAGACATTTAGCTATAACATACTGAACATTAGACAACTCTTTCACTTACACATCTGCATTTGAATGTGTGCGTTTTTCGTAAAACCGTTTTAGATTTAAGTTTACTTATAATGGAAATATGTATTAGACATAAGACATGTTTGATACGAGATTTCACTATGAATGCCTTCATTTGTCATAGTTAGTGCAACCTTGAACACAGAAAACATATTAATGTTTTTTAAACATTTGTTCTGGACAAATATGCATGTTGAATTACCCCAACCACCAAAATCACAATAGTTTGTTTGTTTGTATTGTGTTTTACGTCATTTTTACACAGGTAAGGTTATATTTTTATGAGGGTCGAATTTTTGGTGGTGGAGGCAGTACTGTACACCTCCCGCCATCCATAAGAAGCAACACTTCCTCATAAGTCGAGCTCCCAGTAGTATTCGAACCCGCAACGGTGAGAGGCGAAGGTTTACAACGTAACGTCGTGAACCATTCGGCCACAGAGACGCTTATAATCTCAATAGAAAAGTCAGCATGTATCAAATGTAAACCTATGTATTCATGTTAACGAAACAATTTGAAGTACATACTCATATTAAGATCACTGATGATGCATTGGGGGTAATACATTAGCTCCCGTGTGGTATTCGTCCGCAAACATCGTCGGCGAATATTTTTACCGCCGTTATTTGCGTAAAACTGTACGCCGTTTATACATCGTTATTTTAATACAAACTGTAACGCTTTTTGCGCAATAACTATAACTTTTCAAATTATGTTAAAATGACAATCAAGGTATGACTTCGATTGACACAAACTACCTCCTTGGTAACTTATATTTAAAGATGAATGACCTTTTGTAATATTATTAATTAACAAATTTAACTCTTAAACATCATATGAACATTTCTTGATAGTCTCGGAGAGAAACATATATTGAAAACCTCTACTAAAAAAGTATGATAATGGACCTTTGGAAACGGCCGAACACGACACATACAAATTATTGCAGTCTTGGTTTGATTGTTCATAAACGGTAGTGAAATATGCTAGCTACCGCTCACGCCTCAACATAAGTTGTATGTAAAAATAAGTATTATTTACATGACGAAGATATTACTTAAACCACTGCGTGACTGCGTGACTACACGGGGAAATGAGGTAAATCTAAATTGTATAGCTGCACAACTATTGCCAGATAATTGAAAAATACATTTACCTGTTTATTTATTTTCCTGATCAACGTTTTCTACGTCATCAAATAAATCATATTCTCACTTTTCAAAGATATTGCAATGGGTGAATTATCTTTTGGTGTGTATTGATTTCGATTTTAACAAACATAAACATGTCCTTGAAACAAAACATGACAGGAGGACTATAAGACCATATTTATTTAGAGCAGATACAATACCTTCGCTACTGACGTTATTACAATATTAACAAACCTATGCTTGTGTAAGCCAATCATTGTTATACACATATATATAGTAACTAAAACCTACCAAGGAAAAACACATATTCTCTGGTAGAATAGATCCGTAAGAATCGACACTTTCTCGCTTACATGTCGCGTTCGCATGATATTTAAGAATAATGGGTGTCAATCTAAATACGAGAAAATCTATCAATATACTAGATCAATAAATACAGACGCTAATTGTAATGGTTGATAAACACTCCGAGATTGCCGGTCTCTTTAAGCCGCATATTCAGGTTCGCTTGAATTTGTCTATAAACGGTAGTTCAATACCTGACGAAAATAGTATATAATAGAAAATTAAGTGATTGACAACTTCATGGCAAGTCCACATAGTGTAATTGTCAGAATTGCTGTTTGGAAAAACGCTTTAATATTGTGACATGCCAATAAATGTAGTATTGAAGGTTGTTTGAATGAGAGCAATAAGCTTATCTTTGATAAGGCTGTGTGGTAAAGTTGTATATAATGGAGAAAAGGCAAAAGTACTTATTGATGAAGCTCGTTATTTATTGCAAATGTTATCAAGAACGTCGCATTAATTTTTAATAGACCAAAATAAATTAATCCAAACGTTTTCATAAGCTTCAGTAAGACAAAATGTTTCAAGTTTAGAGATATTTGTAGTGATGCAAGAACTAAAATACGAAATTAAACGGGATTTATATGGTTGTTTGTGTACTTTGGGAATCCATTACATAGTAGGAAGTTTGTTTTGCTTTTCGTCCATTACAGCCTTGAACATCTTTCACTGAGTGATATGCGTCGAAACAACATTATCTTCAGTAGATTGCACTGGAGTATACGAATTAGTACTCCCGAGTTCCTGAAATAAAACATTGACGTCATGGAGGCGTCGAACAATACTTATATTATTAGCTGCTTTATTAGCAGGAACTGAAACAAAGTTATTATGAAATTCATGGATTCTCGTTTTTAAATTACCAAATGAAAACTTAGGTATAGGGGGCGGTAGGGAGGGGTTAGCCGTTCAGAAATTAATACGGGTATCTATGACGTTAATAATATTATTGTTTCCAAGTAGTAAAGGAGTTAGAGTAGCATGTTCTCTACGACATAATTTAATACTAAAATCCTCAATGTTTTGGACGTTCTGACCATTGTAATCAATCACCGAAGCCAATCTATAATTCGGACATTCTCTACACTCGTATTCCTTAGGAGTGTTATTTACTATATCAAGGTCAGACACTATTTTGTTGTAGTTGAAAATCATATTTCTAATATGTTGTCTTGTATTTAATATAATAAATTGAAGGATTTACGAAACTTTTTTAATCACGCGTTTAACAATTTTGTTCTCCATGTAGGAATAAGACATGCGCAACTTGTCACACATTTCTCTTAACTTTCATTTTTTATGAGAAAGGGAGAGATCACTATTCCAATAAGGTTTAAGATAATGCCAAATTTAGGGATGCATTTTGAAGCTACGGGCAACACGGAATTACCCATTTCACTGTACAAAGTATCTATGTCATCTTTTGAACCTAAATCGTAATTATCAGCTACCAAAAGTACAAGGTCGCTTTCTAAACACAAGTCATATTGTTCTAATGTACTGTGTGATAATTTTGACCAATTAATCCGCCCATTTGTATCATTATGTTATATACTTGAAGTAACTAAATCTTGAAATTATAATCAATAAAATACAGGATGATGATTAGAAACATTCAATGCTTGATCATCTAAAACGTCACAATTAACACAATCTAGATTTTCTTTGAGTATTAAAATATGATCTATTAGACTTTCAGCATTAGATGATACAAATGTACTATTCGCGCCCCCACAACAGTCAAAAGAAGTAACTGAAGTAGAAACTGAAGTCATATTAGTATCGTTCTGAAAGATATTGATGCAAACGCCTCTATCATCATTGCATTGAATGTAATGCTTAGATTGTAAATGCGCATTCATGTCACCCATGATATATTGTCCTAGCTCAAAACATGATGGGTGGGACTTAAAGTTCATCGATACCAGGGCCGCAGGCTCGGGGTTTTAATGTGTTTCAAGTCCCAAACACCAGGTTTTGATCTCGAACAACATATTTTATTTCTTATCTAACATGGAGTTTTATATATCATGAAACACTCTGTCGAGAGATGGCACACACTACAAACAGATTCTCACACCTTACATGTTATGCCTGTCTCTCAATATCAAATGATAAGAATATAAGCTTATCCTATCTAAATGTGTTTTTGTAACGTAGAGTTGCTTAAAATAAAGTATTTCATTGCGTTGTTGTTTTGCAACTGACATTTAAAATGACGTCTTGAGAACGGTTAACGTGATATTTGACGTTTAAAATGACGACTTAATGGTTTACGTACATGACGTCAGAGGTTTATATAGCTTTTTCAGACCACCCCAATAACCAATCAACATTGAGTATTTTAATAAACCATGTTAGATAGCTTTTTTCAGACCACCCTAATAATCAATCAACATTGAGCTTTTTAATAAACCATGTTAGATTTTCATATAATGGACTGAAATAACGTATGCAATAGAATCTTTGTTATACTTTTTGGAGAGCCGCTTTATTTATTACGCATCGACACATAGATTGTTTAGAGCCACCCCAGAAAGCATGGAGGAATACATGGGAATCCGGAAACCAATCCTACGCTTATTAACACATGTATATATAGGTTCATATGGTCTCGCTCGGAACATTCACGGCGTCTAACACGGGACCGCCCTATTTACCTCCACATCCGACACGCGAAGACAACAGAAACTGTCTTGCCCAACATCACACCGACGAATCTCTTTGGCAGCGGATTTCATTGAAGAACTTCCAGCCTTCCACTGGGCCACGCCAGTCAGTCTGGATCAATAAATCGATGGGTTAAGTAATGAGTTAATGTTAATGCTTGATCAATAATTCAAGAATGCCGTGTTTTTAAATTTTGTAAGCAAATGATAGATCGGAAATTTATCATTTTTAGTTAATGTATGACCAAAAACAAATAAAATCCAAAATTACTTTTGAGGGTGATAATGGATTAGTTTTGTGTCTTATTTTATTTTTAAACACACATACTGATGATATTTCTAAGTATTTTTAAAATGTATGTAACAAAATAATCTCAGGTAGTGCGTATTGGTCGTACATAACTTGGCGACATCTGTCAGTCACATGCTAATCCATTGTTCAGTTGAAACAAATTCACCTGTTGCATGATATATCTATGTATCAAGGAAAAGCGATCAATTTTATAGCCCCGGTAGAGTGAGTACGGCAGGGCCGTTCAATAAGTTTTTATGTGCCTTAATGCATGTAAAAGTATAGCTATTTTACAATATATCTCTCTAAAGGGCAAATTTGTGTAAGGGTCCTTTCGTGTAGATATGAAAATTGCGTCTGTTGCCACTCGTCTCACGGAATTCCAGTCGTGGCCGGGAATGTTGAAAGTTGCTTTGGTTGGAGCAGACGTTTGAAAGGGTGAAATAACAGGCAATATGTGGTCAGTATATCTATTTTATGAAATTGTATTGTTCATTTGTATTCAATGATCGTTGTCGCAAGATGACCCTAGTGGTTGGGGCTAACTCAGAAAAGAATCAATGACGGTGAATGCATTTACATAAGTTTAATGCAAATTGTAAAATATGTTAAATATATATACAATTATAAAAAAAAGAAGCAAATACACAGATGAAATATGAAAAGACTGTTCTCATGAAAGTTCAAGACGTTCTTAGTATTATAACAAATACTGAATGTGTCGAATGATTATATACGACACTATAGTGTTGTTAAAGTTATAACAATGTTGATGTTCACAAGAATTATGATCTAGGGCGATAACTGTGATGCGCGAGAGCTCATGAATATGATGATGCGCGAATCCAATGGGTGATTGTCATTAAATGCCTTCTATAAGGGTTGATGACGCGATATGTATGATAATTAACCTTCACTGAGGTTGTGGATGATGTTCTCCTAGTGTGAACTGATAACGTGCCCACATCGTGTCCCGGGGGTTGTCGATTCTATAACCTGGCCATGTTGCACAGGTACGGGGACCGTCTCCACCGCTCGTAAACGTTATATGTTGATTCTATTGCTGAATCACCTAAAGGGCTTACACACCCTAACGGCTTAGCTCCACTCCGGGAGGCTTACATCCAAACATGGATGGCTTATATCCAAACCTGGATGGCTTAGGCTGTAATTATACATACGTTTTAGATGTCGGCTGATAAACATAACAATCTTGCATAATTATCATTACCCAAACAAATCATTATTTAATAGATATATGCAAGCTGTACTAATGATGAGTAGCAATGCATACATATTCTACAACGCCAAATATACGCCATGTACGTCGCTGTTAACCAATGCCCCTAATACATGTAATATACAACGTTATCAAATCACATGTATATTACACTCACTGAATTATGCATGCACACATGTATGTAAACTAATGCCCATATTATACAACGCTATGTATGCGCGTCGAACATTTATACTAGTCACTCATCTCATTGTTAACTAATGCACCTAAAATACAATGTTATCAATTCAAGCGTGTATTAACATCACTGAGTTATACGCCAACGTTTACTAATGTACCTATTATACAACGTTATCAAATTAATATTGTTTTACAATTAATAATCAATTACAATAATTACATCTAATAAAATAACTTCAAAATCATATGCTAATCTCAAGTTAATGTTTGAGAAACATCAAAGCTAACCGGATGTCGTAACTGCCAACCAAGATGGCGCTGCCCACTGAATACAAATGTACGATAAAAGTTCATAAAATAAATACTGACCACATATTGCCTGTCAATTTCGCCGTCGAACTCCTGCTCCAAACAAAGCAACTATCGAGCAATCCCGACCAAAACTAGAAGACAATGAATTTTATAGCAAACGTTACTCCCAAACCATTATTTCCCAGTTCATTCCGTGACATACGTGGCTAAATTCGCAGTATTAAATTCTACACGAAAAGACCCTTACACAATTTTGCCTTTTAAGGTGATAAACCTATACTTTTATATGCATAAGCACAAAACTAAACTTATTAAGCCGCCCTTCCGCACGCCCTCTGGCGGCCATTTAAAATGTGCACGCTTTTCCGAGTTACCTGAATATATATTGGACATTGTGAATTTGTTTCAACTAAACAATGAATTAGGGTGTAACTAACAGGTGCTTACAAGGGCTATGTACGACCAATACGCTCTACCCGTGACAGATTCTATCATGTTTTCAACTTGTCTTTGTTTTCTACCATAGGTTTAAATATATTATTAGTGAAATACAATAAACAATTTGATTCATATTATTCGTAAAATTAATATTAATGAATGAACAAATGCAATTTATGTAGAACAACTAACGGGATGCATCAAAATTGCCGTGTGTCCCTTCAGGATTATATCAGTGTATACTTACATTATCATCTATTCTTAATGATATTTCAATACAGGTTGGACGGTACAGTAATATCGTCCACCAAGTGAAAGTAATTTTTTTTGTCAATTTATTCATTACTTCTAATCACTACCAATGGAACAATGGACGCAAAATGTTAATTTCTCCTGAAATTGGCTAGCCTTTGACTGTTTAAATTCATAAGACGGACATTTTTGAAAAACGCTGAATTTTTATCCCATCCAAACTTTTAAAGACCTAGTTGAATATTTCGCACTGCACGCTTATCTGTAGAGTAAGTATAACGAAATGGTGACAGATGTTTGTAAAGGAATCACTAGTCATTAAAATAATACGAAATAACATTTGTGCGTGAAAAATGGTATTTAATTGAAATATTTTAAAATCTCAATTTTCTTTTTTTTTTGGTGTAAAATGTTTCCCAAAGAATGCAGAAACACGAAACAGTTTTCAATATTGGAATGCAATATGTATTTAAACATTTAAACTTGTGCGATTTTTAAAAGATAATCTGATTGAAATAAAGAAGGGATGGTCCTTAACATAGCTTGAGGAGTATATATCAACATATTATATATCATCTATCTCTCGCACTAATTATTGCAAATAGGCTTTGGTATTGCATACTTTCATATTGTCCCGTTTAGTTTGTATTGAGCTAAGTTTGTATTGATATTGCACCGGAACTTTTTCTCGCGCTTGCTAAGAGCCGCGAAATAGAAATAAGGAACTACTTTCAAATAAAAGAACGGAATCCTGCCTATAGTGTCAACAAAAAAAGCGACGTGTTTTTGTCTGTGGCAGAAATTGATAAAATAATTGAAATGGTCACTCACCCACTATTTTTAACGTTATCGAATGGTAAACAAACGTTAGAAAATCGCTTGACGTTTTTAATGACGTCATCCGACGTCGAAGTCGTTTTCGCGCAAAATAATCATCCATACAAAATGAAACTGAATGACATTATAGGAATTCCATCGAAAGCTATAAAAATAACACAAATATAATGAAAAGTAGTAGTCATACAATTAGCATGATCGAAAACAATATGAAAGTATAAAAAGGTTATTGAATTTGTATGGCTAAATATTACTTGGAACTCGTTGCTTTGGCGCAGGATGACTCGCAAGCTCGTCGTCCTTTGCCAAAACAACTCGTTCCAAGTAATATTTAGCCATACTCATTCAATAGCCTATAATACAATAAAAAGGTTATTGAATTGGTATGGCTAATTCAAGCTCGTCGTCCTTTGCCAAAACAACTCGTTCCAAGTAATATTAGGCCATACACATTCAATAACCTATAGTATTTTAAAAGTTTGCAAGTATATTGTGTTGGATGTGCATCAATAAACTAATTTGTCAATATTTTATCGGGTTTTAAAATACGGTGCGAGAAAATTCGGTACACATTTACGTACGAGTATTAAACATTTTAACGATGTTTGTCAACACGAGAGCATATTTGTATAGACTATTCAATGATGTTTATTCATATGATCCGGCATTTAGTTCTTGATAATGACCTGTACTATTAATGTGAATTACTTTTGATATGAATTTCATACTTAAAATACATATAAAGGAGATAAGTATTGTGTAAATAGATCGATAATGACTACACATTTCATATAACGTATTTGTAAGCAACTGTCATTTAAATGTCATTTTATGTAATTTATATCTTGTGTAAATTGTATTTATTAATTGGAATAATCTTAAGTTACTTTGGTTGTTAACAAAGTATAACTTACCGTGATTAAGTCGTGAACAAGTATAATACAAATAGGAATATATGCATTTATATGTTGTTCGGACTAATACATATAGGTAATACACTATATTGGGTTATAGGAATATTTAAAGCGTAATTCGGTAAGTTAGATAAGTATGTTTATTTCACGTACTAGTGTCAGAAAACAGTAGTTTATTAAAGTGTAATATATATACATAAAATGCATAATGATTCAAAAGAAGAACGTCTGCACAGCTATTGTTATAAATATTCAAAACACTGTAGTAACAATGTTTTAAAATATACAAAATGTATGCATATCAGTATTTATTAACCTGCACACCGGCGCACGTTTAGTGCAGTTCTCCTTTGTTATTTTACTCATCCTTTGGGATCAAGAAGCCCTATATATTTGGCTTTGAAGTCGACTACCGCTTAAGCTGGTGCTTCGGGGCGTGAGAGGTGATGCTTCTTACATAACCTCTCATGAACAGACTCAGTAAAAGCGACTCTCCTACTTTATTCTCTTGGTTGTGTGTGTTTCAACGGATCTCCCTTATCAGTATCTAATAATAGTGTTACCTTTATACAAACAGTTTCTTTACCACCATAGGTTGGAGTTCTTCAAATTCAACAAACAGCAAAACAAACACTTTTTTCTTCCTCAGTATCTTAAAACAAATAAAGACATTTAATACAGTTAATATATATATGCTTTGGGGTCGATAGCACCACACAATAAATCACAATCATACCACATGTTTTCCAAGGCTTAGTCACCCGGTCCGCTTCTGGTTTCTTCGTTGTGATATGCTACATGGATTCATAACCAGGGCATGGGGATTAAAAAGGAAGTTTGAAATCGCCCCTCACGTTGGGGCCGACTTTGGCGAGACTTTGAGAGAGACTGTGAGTCTTTCAAAATATATTTTCAAGTTAATTTAGCATTGATTTCTTATTTTTAACTGACGAGAAGCAACAAATGACGTCAAACAGT
This sequence comes from Cyrtodaria siliqua, assembly GCA_037043455.1. Classification (NCBI taxonomy): domain Eukaryota; kingdom Metazoa; phylum Mollusca; class Bivalvia; order Adapedonta; family Hiatellidae; genus Cyrtodaria; species Cyrtodaria siliqua. The sequence goes on along the minus strand of JAWPHD010001705.1, from coordinate 203,150 downwards.
GTAACTGACTAAGTGACGTTGTACGTCTATTTACCACATGACGTCACGCAAAAGACGTCGACTTTATGTGTGTGAAAAAACGCGCGAATACATTCGGCTAATCGCTAATAATTAATCGTCCTAATCTGCCCAGACCGATATCTGCAAGTAGGACATAGGCATGATACGGGTTTAGCAGGTCGAGACTACTATTAACCCTGCAATGAGTGTGACTGTTTGTACATGTATACTGATACTGAATACCGGGTACCAGACTTCTTCTTGTCTGCCAAGGTTCAAGGTAGTCATGAAGAGAAATATGTCGGAAACCGATTACAGAAGGAGGATTCTGGACAAACCACCCAGCCACCTGTACAATATGTTTTGCTTACTATCCACTAGTCGAAATAGTTTGAAACTAAAACATATGTGAATGTGAGATATAACACGCAATTTACTCAGACGAGGCATGAAGCAGTCTGACCTGATATACGTCATTCCACTCACGTCTGTAATTATATCACAGACTATTTTATAATCCGCTACACAGAAGGAACGTAACGTAATACGGTACATATACCATACCCAACAAAAGTAGATATACAAGTCGAGCAGAAAATTTAGCATACAAGGACCACGGTAAACCAAGGCACGCATGGAAACAAACAAAAGTTATTACAAGCACAAATTAAAGGCAAGGTAAATGGCATCAGAAACATAATAAAAGTATTAACAATAGGGCTACCGTATTAGAACGTTCAGTGGCCAAAACGGCCGCGGGGGTTTGCATCAGGTTTTAGGGTGTACCAAACTTCATTCTTACCATATTGTCAGTACCTCATGGACACTGGTTGAAGCTGTGTTGAAATTGGTGGGTAGAAACCAGAAGAAATACCATTGCCACCATATCACGTGCTTAACCAATTGTATGTGGGTAGTTGGAATTATATTTTGCAGAAAGGACATTCATATCACTTTAAACACGTTACATGTATACAGATTAAACGGAACTCCTAAGGCCCTCTCATTTTCTTTTTTTACTTTTGTTTCCCTTTAATTTGTTGTAATGGAATTTCGTATGGATACATTTGAATAATATTGTTTTCGAATGTGCTGTTTAAAATAGTATGAAAGGAGAAATTTGGAAATCGTCGAACACGATAAATATAAAAAATGTATTGCAGTCTCAGTTTGATTGAACGGTAGTGAAAAGTGCTTGTTACCGTTCACTCCATCTGGCGCCGGGATTTTAAAATGCCAATAATACATAAATTGGAGCCATTCAGAAGTCGGTATGCATATGGCGGTGAACATGGAACATTCAATGCGGTATTTCCACAAGATTCTATGGCCAGCGGCGTATGGCCCCATTTTCTAACAAAACGCTTTGTCCAAAACGAGAAAACAATGGGCGAAATAAACAAAATGGAAATTAGCTGGAAGCAGAGCTTATGAAGCCTGTATATCACAGGTAAAAGTCAAAAGACTAAATTAAAACGCAGGCAACATATCCAAAGGGTGATTAAACAATACTCAGAACCTTTAAAGGCTACCTATTCTAAATTCAAGTAAGAAAACAAAAGCATTTGAGAATGTACCACCGACATCTGTAAATATCGGACTCAGCGATCTCCAGTTATCGGAATGAATAACAGTTCTGATTGCAAGCACGGGGAGACGTTTTACCGCCACCATACTGCACAGACAACGCTACTGTGATATATACAAAGTATGAAAGGAGAAATTTGGAAATCGTCGAACACGATAAAAACATAAAATATTGCTTAATGCACGTGCAACCTGAATTTTGAAATTCGTAATTCGTAATGCGTTAGAAGTTCGTATTCGTAATGTTGTTACTACAACTAATATTTAAATGCAAGGAAATCTACTATTGCTATCATCTCAATTGTTATGTCATTTTTGTATGTAGCGTTGTTGTCATTGGTGATGTGTGACCGAGACAAAAAACAAACAAAAAACAACATCTTATCTTGTTAACTATGGTTGATATAAAAGTCGAACTGGACATGTAGCATTAGAGGACCACAGTAGATGTTAGGACATGTAACATTCGAGGACCACAGTAGATGGTAGGACATGTAACATTCGATGACCACAGTAGATGTTAGGACATGTAGCATTCGAGGACCACAGTAGATGTTAGGACATGTAACATTCAAGGACAACAGTAGATGTTAGGACATGTAACATTCGAGGACCACAGTAGATGTTAGGACATGTAGTATTCGAGGATTACAGTAGATGATAGGACCATGTAGCATTCGAGGACCACATTAGATGTTAGGACGTGTAACATTCGAGGACCACAGTAGATGTTAGGACATGTAACATTCGAGGACCACAGTAGATGTTAGGACATGTAGGATTCGAGGACCACAGTACATGTTAGGACATGTAACATTCGAGGACCACAGTAGTTATTAGGACATGTAGCATTCGAGGACCACAGTAGATGTTAGGACATGTAACATTCGAGGACCACAGTAAATGTTAGGACATGAAGCATTCGAGGACCACAGTTGATGTTAAGCATGTAGCATTCGAGGACTACAATAAATGTTAGGACCATGTAGCATTCGAGGACCATATTAGATGTTAGGACATGTAACATTCGAGGACCACAGTAGATGTTAGGACATGTAGCATTCGATGACTACAGTAGATGTTAGGACCATGTAGCATTCGAGGACCACATTAGATGTTAGGACATGTAGGATTCGAGGACCACAGTAGATGCTAGGACATGTAACATTCGAGGACCACAGTAGATGTTAGGACATGTAGGATTCGAGGACCACAGTAGATGTTAGGACATGTAACATTCGAGGACCACAGTAGATATTACGATATGTAGAATTCGAGGACCACAGTAGATGTTAGGACATGTAACATTAGAGGACCACAGTAGATGTTAGGAAATGTAACATTCTAGGACCACAGTTGATGTTAGGACATGTAGCATTCTAGGACGACAGTAGATGTTAGGACACGTAGAATTCGAGGACCACAGTAGATGTTAGGACAAGAAACATTGGAGGACCACATTAGATGTTAGGACACGTAACATTTGAGAACCACAGTCGATGTTAGGACACGTAACATTCGAGAACCACAGTAGATGTCAGGACACGTAACATTCGAGGAGCACAGTAGATGTTAGGGCACGTAACATTCGAGGAACACAGTATATGTTAGGACATGTAGCATTCGAGGACCACAGTAAATGTTAGGAAATGTAGCATTCGAGGACCACAGTATATGTTAGGACATGTAGCATTCGAGGACCACAGTAGATGTTAGGTCATGTATCATTCGAAGACCACAGTATATGTTAGGACATGTAACATTCGAGGACCACAGTAGATGTCAGGAAATGTAGCATTCGAGGACCACAGAAGATGTAAGGACATGTAACATTCGAGGACAACAGTAGATGTCAGGAAATGTAGCATTCGAAGACCACAGTAGATGTTAGGTCATGTAGCATTCGAAGACCACAGTAGATGTTAGGTCATTTAGCATTCGAAGACCAAAGTAGATGTTAGGACATGTAGCATCCACAGAAGATGTTAGTAAATGTATCATTCAAGCACCACAGTAGATGTTAGGACATGTAGCTGTCACAAAATGTCACGGGTAGAGCGTACTGGTCGTATATAGCTCTTGTATCGGTTACACCCAAAATCTATTGTTCGAGTTGAAACAATTTCACCATATTCATGATCTAGTCATGTAACACGTAAAAGCGTGCACATTTTAAGTGGCCGCCAGAGAGGCCGTGTCATAAGTTTAGTTTTGTGCTAATGCATGTAAACGTATAGGTATATTTTCCTTAAACGGCAAAATTGTATAAGGGGCCTCTCGTGTAGATTCAATACTGTAGATTTAGCCACGTTTGTCACGGACTGAACGGGGGAAATAATGATTTGGGCGTAATGTTTGCTATAAAACCCATTGTCTTCTAGCTTTCGCCGGGATCATCGATAGTACTTTGTTGGAACAGAGATTGGACGGCAACATTCATAGGCAACATGTGGTTAGTAGTTTTATTAAACTTTTATCGTACATTTGTATTCAGTAGGCGGCGCCATCTTGTTTGGCGGTTACGACATCCGGTTAGCATTGATGTTTCTCAAACATTACTTTAGACTAGCATATGATTTTGAAGTTACTTTATTAGATGTAATTATTGTAATTGATCATTAATTGTAAAACAATATTAATTTGATAACAGTGGATAATAGGTGCATTAGTTAACGTTGGCGTATAACTCGGTGATTGTAATACACGATTGTTAACATTAGTTAACAATGAGATGAGTGACAAGAATAAATGTTCGACGCGTATGCATAGCGGTGTGTAATGTGGTCTTTAGTTGACATGCGTGCATGCATAACTCAGTGAGTGTAATATATGAGTAATTTGATCATGTTTATATTACATGTATTAGGGGCATTGATTAACAGCGACGTACATAGCGTATACATGGCGTTGTAGAATATGCATACATTGCTACTCATCATTAGTACAGCTTACATATATTGATTGAATAATGATTTGTTTGGGTAATGATAATTATGCAAGATTGTTATGTTTGTCAACCGACATCTAAAACGTATGTATAATTACAGCCTAAGCCATCCAGGATATAAGCCATCCAGGGTTGGAGTAAGCCATCTAGGTTTGGATATCCAGGAGTGGAGCTAAGCTTCCACGAATAACGTTTACAAGCGGTGGAGACGGTCCCCGTACCTGCGCAGCCAGGTTTTACTAACGACAACCCCCGGGACACAAGGTGGGCCCGTTACCAGTCCTCACTGGAGGAATATCATTCACAATCTCAGTGGAGATTAACTATCATTGCATCGCGTCACCAACCCTTACAGAAGGCATTTGATGACAATCATCCATTGAATTCGCGCATCATCATCTTCATGAGCTCTCGCGCATCACAGTTATCGCGCTAGATCAACATTGTTATAGCTTTAACAACACTTTAGTGTCTTAGACATTCAGTATTTATAACAATACTAAGAACGTCTTAAACGTTCAGGAGAACATTCTTTTCATAGTTCATTTGTGTATTCGCTTGTTTTTTTTAGATAATTGTATATATATTAAACATATTTTAAAAGTTGCATTAAACTTATGTAAATGCATTCACCGTCATTGATTCTTTCCTGAGTTAGCCCAACCACTTAAGTCATCCTGTGACAACTGGTTTTCAGAGTAGTGGGATTTTGGGCGACTACGGAGGGAAAGAATCAATAAGTGATCTTTATGATGATTTACTAAATCTCTACTTATTATTTTAGAATTTTGTACCACCCTCTGATCCATCAAGGCGACTGTCGACGATCACGGCCACAGCTTGGAAGACAAGTCAAGACACGACAAGGGTAGGGTGAGTCCAAACTGTTGTTTTGTCCGTTCTTTCCTTGGCGCGAGGTCGCAGTGGTCTACACGAGTGGGTCTGAGGCACTTTTGCTAAATAATTGGGGTGTTTGTTTTTACCTCCCTTGATATACACATAGTATCCAATTAGGTTGGCGAACAAGACGTTCTACTCATGTTGTGACACTCGAGTATACTTATATTAATGGGAGAAGTAAATATACATGTACATGTTATGCACATTTCTATGATTGATTAAGGTTTATGTCCAATATCAAATTAAGATATTGTATGTAGTGTATATGTTTTGTGGAAGCTAGATACTATCTATACATAACCGTTAGTAGTTAGCGCTAGTACAAATGTGTATGTAACTTGTCCTATGATGATGCCCAGGTATTTACTGAGGACACAGTGACTTACCATTAGTAGTTAGTTGAGTAGAATTATTAGTGACGTGTGTATTGTACTTATTGTAGTTAGTAGTCCACAATGTCCATAGACATGACGTCCATAAAGGATCTTACGGAAATAGGTAAGGAGTTAGGGTATGCTGGAGAGGAGCTTAGAACCTTTGTTAAAGACGAACAGGCTAGGGAAAGGGAATTTAGACTTAAGGAAAGAGAATTAGCAAAGCAGGAAAGAGATGAAGAGAAAGATAGGTTAGAAGTAGAAAGTAGATTAGCTAAAGAGAAGCTAGAATTAGAAAGTCGATTAGCTAAAGAGAAGATAGAATTAGAAGGTATGTTAGCTAAAGAGAAGCTAGATGCTGATAAAGAGAAGCTATAATTCGAAAGTAGATTAGCTAAAGAGAAGCTAGATGCTGATAAAGAGAGGTTAGAATTAGAAGGTAGGTTAGCTAAAGAGAAGCGAGATGAAGAAAGTAGACTAGCCACAGAGAAGCTACAATTAGAAAGTAGAATAGTAAGGGAGAAGCAAGAGTTAGAACATGAGAGGTTCGAAACAGATGGTAGACTAGCTAAGGCTAATATGATGATGGAGAGGGAGAAAAAAGAGTTTGAGCATAAGTTAGCTTTAGAGTTGGAAGCAGCTAAGACACATAGTAAGGACAGTAAAACTGAAGGGAAAGATAGTTATTCTGGAAAGTTAAAAGGTTCGAAGTTACCATACTTCGATGCTGACAAAGATAACATGGACAGTTATTTGTTACGGTTCGAACGTTATGCTGAGTTACAGGAATGGACCAAAGATAAGTGGGCAGTTCATTTAAGTGCGTTATTGAGAGGCAAGGCCTTAGATGTATTTTCTAGATTACCTAGTGTAGATGCTCTTGACTATGACAAGTTAAAGGATGCTCTTTTAAAGAGATTTGAGTTAACTGAAGAAGGTTTTAGAAAGCGGTTTAGAGCTTGTCTGCCTGAGAAAGGCGAGTCATTTATTCAGTTCATTAGTAGATCTAGAAATTACTTAGATAGGTGGTTAGAGTTAGGGAAGGTAGCGCAGACTTATCAGGGCCTCATAGATTTCTTGTTGCGGGACCAGCTATTCAATGTTTGTAGTAGAGATCTGTTCTTATTTCTGAAAGAAAGAAAATTAGCTAAGTGTAGGAGAAATGGCAACACAAGCAGATCAGTTTGCCGAGGCTAGAGGTGGAGCTCATAATGTAGTGTCGAAAGACAGAACTTTTAGAGATAGGCAAGGGGACGATCATAAACAGAAAGGCCAGAGTGGAAACTATAGAGGTGGAGGTAGTTCGATGGGTGCTAGAGGAGGTAGCAATAGTGGTAACATAGGTAGACCTTTTATTCGTTGTCGTCACTGTAATGGGAATCATGCTTCACATGAGTGTAGGAAAGCGGTGAAAGTGTCCGCTGTCGTAGACAATTTTAGTGACAATAGTAGAGTTGACAACAATGTAGGTAGTCCGAACCAAGGTTTTAACAACCCATGGAATTTCGGTAGAGGTAGAGGTGGTCAAAACCGAGGTAGAGGTAGAGGCAGAGGTAGTAATAGTCCGGTTATTAAAAACGAGAGTAGTAGCTGTTGTGTTAAAGCGGATGGTGTAATGGCGAAGATCGGAACATGTCTCTTTCCGTATGCAAATCTTCCAACGGCAGATGGTAGAGTGAATGGCACGGACGTAATTGTAATGAGGGATACAGGTTGTACAGGTGTGGTAGTTAGGCGTCGTTTAGTTACGGATGACCAGTTGGTAGGTAAACAGTCACCGTGTATGTTGTTAAATAAGTCGGTAGAGCACGTGCCAATAGCGAGAATAGATGTAGATACACCTTTCTTTAAAGGGACTACAGAGGCACTATGTATGGATGACCCGATGTATGATTTAACGATAGGGAACATAGATGGTTCAGCACTTCCGGTAATGTCCGATTTTAGAAGTAGCATAAGTAATGCCGTAGAGACTAGAGCGCAGGTTCAGAAGCAAGCTCAGGCTTATAGAAAATTAAAGGTTCCTGCAGCCGTAGGTGACATATCTAAAGCGGAGTTTATAGAAGCACAAACTCAAGACGAGTCATTAGGTCCTTGTAAAGTGAAGGCCAAGGATGGTGTAGTGAAGAAGTGTAAAGGGTCCGGTAGTTGTAAGTTTGTACATAAGAATAGGTTATTGTACAGAGAATTTGAAGATAGTGGTAGTAGACAGTTTCACCAATTAGTGGTACCTACCCAGTATAGAACGACAGTGCTTAAGGTAGCTCATGAGTCGATTATGGGAGGTCATTAGGCGTAAAGAAAACGTCAGATAGAGTATTGGCAGAATTTTATTGGCCCAGAATTTTATTGGCCAGGCGTTAGTGGAGATGTAACTAGGTATTGTAGGTCCTGCGATGTATGCCAAAGGACAGTACCAAAAGGTCGAGTGACCAAAGTACATTTAGGTCAGATGCCACTGATAGATACACCATTTAAGCGGGTAGCCGTAGACATAGTTGGACCAATTTTTCCAGTGTCAGATAGGCAAAAATAGGTACATTTTAACCAAGGTAGACTATGCAACTAGGTATCCGCGAGGCAGTCGCATTGCCCTCAATTGAAACTGAGAGAGTAGCTGAGGCATTAGTTGATATGTTCAGTAGGGCTAGAGTGTACCAGAGGAAAATGCTGACTGATTGTGGGTCACAGTTTACGTCAGAACTGATGGCTGAAGTAAGCAGGTTATTGTCTTTGCGTCAAATCATGACAACACCATATCACCCTATGTGTAACGGGTTAGTCGAACGATTTAACGGGACGTTAAAGCAAATGTTACGGCGTATGTGTACCGAGAGGACCTAAAGATTGGGACAAGTATCTCAATGCTTTAATTGTTTGCATTTAGAGAGGTTCCACAAGAGAGTTTAGGATTCTCTGCTCCGTTTGAGTTATTGTACGGTAGGTCAGTTAGAGGTCCCATGAGGATTCTTAGAGACATGTGGGCAGGTGAAGTAGATAGTGATGAGGTTAAGACTACATATCAGTATGTTCTAGATCTGAAGGAGAAACTAGAGGAGACTTGTAAGATAGCTCAAAGTCAGTTAGTTAAGGCAAGTACCAAGTACAAACGGTACTATGACCAGAAAGCTAGAGCTAGGAAGTTTAAGATAAATGACCAGGTGTTACTGTTACTCCCGACCGACAATAACAAGTTGTTATTACAATGGAAAGGTCCGTTTTACGTTAGAGGGATAGTGAACACTATGGATTACCGTATCGAGATAAACGGAAAGTTAAAGACCTTTCATGCGAATATGCTGAAAGAGTATATCAGTAGAACCGATAATGGGCAACAAGGGGTGTTAACCGTAGTTAATGTTGCAGTTATTGAGGATAGTGAGGAAGAAAGTAGTGAGGACACTAGTCCCATGTATTTTCCCATTAGTGTAGGTAAGGAGACAGCAGCCGATGTAGACATATCGGGCATGCTTAGTGTAGAGAGCAGCAACGAGAGATGGGTAGTTTACTCTCGGAGTTCAGTGATGTCTTGTCCGAAAACCCGGGGCAGACAGATGGAGTGCAACATGATATTGTACTCACACCAGGGGGAACCAATTAGAATTAAGGGGTATCCCATTCCATTTCACTCCCGATCAATTGTAGATGAGGAGGTGAAAGACATGTTGAAATTGGGTGTCATCGAACCTTCAAACGCCCCATTTTCATCCCCAGTCGTACTTATTAAGAAGAAAGATGGGTCAATTCGATTCTGCCATCGATTTGAGGCAGCTCAATAAACGTACCATCTTTGATGCCCAGAGCCAATGCCTAATATTGAGGAGGTATTCTCTAAACTTGCGGGATATTCGTATTTCTCCAAGTTAGACCTCAGTAAAGGTTATTGGCAAGTCCCACTTTCAGACCGAGCTAAAGAGATGACCTCCTTCGAAACTTCGCAAGGACTTTTTAAGTTCAAGGTCATGCCCTTTGGTCTCGTAAACGCCCCAGCAACATTCTGTAGGTTAATGAGGAAAGTCCTGAAGGATTTGTCCAACACAGACAGTTTTGTAGATGACATCCTGGTGTTTACAACAACATTTGAAGACCATATTAAGGCTCTACGTAATCTGTTGGAACGGCTACGCCGGTTTAAAACTGACTGCAAAACCTAGCAAGTGTCACATAGGTTACGCAGATATAGAGTGTCTGGGTCATGTTGTCGGGTGGGACCAGAAATTGAAACCCAACCCCGACAAGGTTAAGGCAATTCAGGAAGCACCAAGACCCGAGACAAAGAAACAAGTTAGGTCATTTTTAGGGTTGGCGGGTTTTTACAGGAAGTTTATTCCAAACTTTTCGGCTATAGCTGCACCTTTGTCAGACTTGACAAAGAAAGGTCAACCCAATAGGATAACTTGGGGGGAAAGCCAGGAGCGAGCTTTTGTCTCTTTAAAGGGGAGTCTGGTCAAAACCCCAATACTAAAATTACCTGAACTTGACCAGGAGTTTATCCTCAGAACGGATGCCTCCGATATCGGGGTGGGTGCAGTCCTACTGCAAGAGCAAGATGGGTGTAGTCTCCTTACGCAAGTCGGAAACTATTACCCCGGGAATGTAACTACTCTGTTATCGAAAGGGAGTGTCTTGCAGTAGTGTGGGGTGTCAGTAAATTCCACCGATATGTTTTTGGTAAGGAATTTGTCTTGGAGACTGACCACCAACCGTTAGCTTATATGAATAAAGCAAAGGTAGCTAACAGTAGGTTAATGAGGTGGGCACTGACTCTGCAGCCTTACCGGATGAAAATTAAAGCAATCCGTGGAAAGGACAATATTGGGGCAGACTATTTAAGTCGCCGCACATAATGACCGGTTTAATACAATAGTGTATTGCAGTGTATTGTACAATAGTAGTATATGTTACGACAGGGTAGTGTACAATTGTAGAATAGTGTTGAAATTGTAATTACATATTATAGTTGGGTTATAACTGCAGTGGTAATAGTTAACATACTCAAGCGATTGAGCAATCAGCTTGTACGTTTTGTCGCTCGTTTGCTCAGAAGAATTAATAGTTTCTTAACGTGTAAATATTAATTATCATTTTGTTGAATTTTAAAAGTGTAGCACTTTCTTTAAGTGGGGAGATGTTGTCACAAAATGTCACGGGTAGAGCGTACTGGTCGTATATAGCTCTTGTATCGGTTACACCCAAAATCTATTGTTCGAGTTGAAACAATTTCACCATATTCATGATCTATTCATGTAACACGTAAAAGCGTGCACATTTTAAGTCGCCGCCAGAGAGGCCGTGTCATAAGTTTAGTTTTGTGCTAATGCATGTAAACGTATAGGTATATTTTCCTTAAACGGCAAAATTGTATAAGGGGCCTCTCGTGTAGATTCAATACTGTAGATTTAGCCACGTTTGTCACGGACTGAACGGGGGAAATAATGATTTGGGCGTAATGTTTGCTATAAAACCCATTGTCTTCTAGCTTTCGCCAGGATCATCGATAGTACTTTGTTGGAACAGAGATTGGACGGCAAAATTCATAGGCAACATGTGGTTAGTAGTTTTATTAAACTTTTATCGTACATTTGTATTCAGTGGGCGGCGCCATCTTGTTTGGCGGTTACGACATCCGGTTAGCATTGATGTTTCTCAAACATAACTTTAGACTAGCATATGATTTTGAAGTTACTTTATTAGATGTAATTATTGTAATTGATCATTAATTGTAAAACAATATTAATTTGATAACAGTGGATAATAGGTGCATTAGTTAACGTTGGCGTATAACTCGGTGATTGTAATACACGATTGTTAACATTAGTTAACAATGAGATGAGTGACAAGAATAAATGTTCGACGCGTATGCATAGCGGTGTGTAATGTGGTCTTTAGTTGACATGCGTGCATGCATAACTCAGTGAGTGTAATATATGAGTAATTTGATCATGTTTATATTACATGTATTAGGGGCATTGATTAACAGCGACGTACATAGCGTATACATGGCGTTGTAGAATATGCATACATTGCTACTCATCATTAGTACAGCTTACATATATTGATTGAATAATGATTTGTTTGGGTAATGATAATTATGCAAGATTGTTATGTTTGTCAACCGACATCTAAAACGTATGTATAATTACAGCCTAAGCCATCCAGGATATAAGCCATCCAGGGTTGGAGTAAGCCATCTAGGTTTGGATATCCAGGAGTGGAGCTAAGCTTCCACGAATAACGTTTACAAGCGGTGGAGACGGTCCCCGTACCTGCGCAGCCAGGTTTTACTAACGACAACCCCCGGGACATAAGGTGGGCCCGTTACCAGTCCTCACTGGAGGAATATCATTCACAATCTCAGTGGAGATTAACTATCATTGCATCGCGTCACCAACCCTTACAGAAGGCATTTGATGACACTCATCCATTGAATTCGCGCATCATCATCTTCATGAGCTCTCGCGCATCACAGTTATCGCGCTAGATCAACATTGTTATAGCTTTAACAACACTTTAGTGTCTTAGACATTCAGTATTTATAACAATACTAAGAACGTCTTAAACGTTCAGGAGAACATTATTTTCATAGTTCATTTGTGTATTCACTTGTTTTTTTTAGATAATTGTATATATATTAAACATATTTTAAAAGTTGCATTAAACTTATGTAAATGCATTCACCGTCATTGATTCTTTCCTGAGTTAGCCCAACCACTTAAGTCATCCTGTGACAGTAGCATTCAAAGACCACGTATATGTTAGGTCATGTAGCATTCGAGGACCACAGTAGATGTTAGGACATGTAGCATCCACAGTAGATGTTAGTACATGTAGCATTCGATGACCACAGTAGATGTTAGGTCATGTAGCATTCAAAGACCACAGAAGATGTTAGGACATGTAACATTCGAGGACAACAATAGATGATAGGTCATGTAGCATTCGAAGACCAAAGTAGATGTTAGGTCATGTAGCATTCGAGAACCACAGTAGATGTTAGGACATGTAGCATCCACAGTAGATGTTAGTAAATGTATCATTTGAGGACCACAGTAGATGTTAGGAAATGTAGCATTCGAGGACCATAGTAGATGTTAGGACATGCAACATTCGAGGACCTCAGTAGATGTTAGGACATGTAGCATTCGAGGACCACAGAAGATGTTAGGACATGTAACATTCGAGGACCGCAGTAGATGTTAGGACATGTAACATTCCAGGACCACAGTAGATGTTAGGACATGTATAATTCGAGGACCACAGTAGATGTTAGGACATGTAGCGTTCGAGGACCACAGTAGATGTTAGAACATTTAACATTCGAGAACCACAGTAGATGTTAGGAAACGTAGCATTCGAGGACCACAGTAGATGTTAGTATATGTATCATACGAGGACCATAGTAGATATTAGGACATGTAACATTCGAGGACCACAGTAGATGTTAGGACATGTAACATTCGAGGACCACAGTAGATGTTAGGACATGTAACATTCGAGGACTAAAGTAGATGTTAGGATACGTAACATTCGAGGACCACAGTAGATGTTAGAACATGTAACATTCGAGGACCACAGTAGATGTTAGGACATGTAGCATTCGAGGACCACAGTAGATATTTGGACATGTAACATTCGACGACCACATTAGATGTTAGGACATGTATCTTTCGAGGACCACATAATATGTGTTAGGACATGTAACATTCGAGGCCACTCTAGATGTTAGGACATGTTATATTCGAGGACCACAGTAGATGTTAGGACATGTAGCATTCGAGGACCACAGTAGATGTTAGGACATGTAACATGATGTTAGGACATGTAAAATTGGAGGACCACAGTAGATGTTAGGACATGTAACATTAGAGGACCACAGTAGATGTTAGGTCATGTGGCATTCAAGGACCACATTAAATGTTAGGACATGTAACATTAGAGGACCACAGTAGATGTTAGGTCATGTGGCATTCGAGGACCACAGTAGATGTTAGGACATGTAGCATCCACAGTAGATGTTAGTAAATGTATCATTTGAGGACCACAGTAGATGTTAGGAAATGTAGCATTCGAGGACCACAGTAGATGTTAGGACATGCAACATTCGAGGACCACAGTAGATGTTAGGACATGTAGAATTCGAGGACCACAGTAGATGTTAGGACATGTAGCGTTCGAGGACCACAGTAGATGTTAGAACATGTAACATTCGAGGACCAGAGTAGATATTAGGAAACGTAGCATTCGAGGACCACAGTAGATGTTAGTAAATGTATCATACGAGGACCATAGTAGATATTAGGACATGAACATTCGAGGATCACAGTAGATGTTAGGACATGTAACATTCGAGGACTAAAGTAGATGTTAGGATACGTAACATTCGAGGACCACAGTAGATGTTAGAACATGTAACATTCGAGGACCACAGTAGATGTTAGGACATGTAGCATTCGAGGACCACAGTAGATGTTTGGACATGTAACATTCGACGACCACATTATATGTTAGGACATGTATCTTTCGAGGACCACATAATATGTGTTAGGACATTTAACATTCGAGGCCACTTTATATGTTAGGACATGTAACATTCGAGGACCACAGTAGATGTTAGAACATGTAACATTCGAGGACCACACTAGATGTTAATACATGTAACATTCGAGGACCACAGTAGATGTTAGGAGACGTAACATTCGAGAACCGCAGTATATGTTAGGACACGTAACATTCGAGGACCACAGTAGATGTTAGGACATGTAGCATTCGAGGACCACAGTATATGTTAGGACACGTAACATTCGAGGACCACAGAAGATGTTAGGACACTTAGCAATCGAGGGCCACAGTACATGTTAGGTCATGTAGCATTTGAGGACCACAGTAGATGTTAGGATATGGCATTGTAGCATTGCAGGACCACAGTAGATGTTAGGACATGTAACATTCGAGGACCACAGTAGATGTTAGGACATGTAGCATTTGAGCACCACAGTAAATGATAGGACATGTAGCATTCGAGGACCACAGTAGATGTTAGGTCATGTAGCATTCGAAGACCACAGTAGATGTTAGGACATGTAGCATTCGAGGATCACAGTAGATGTTAGGACATGTAGCATTCGATGACCACAGTAAATGTTAGGACATGTAGCATTCGAGGACCACAGTATATGTTAGGACATGTAGCATTCGATGACAACAGTAAATGTTAAGACATGTGTAGCATTCGAGGACCACAGTAGATGTTAGTTGATGTAGCATTCGATGACCACAGTAGATGTTAGGTCATGTAGCATTCAAAGACAACATTAGATGTTAGGACATGTAGCATTCGAGGACCACAGTAGATGTTAGGTCATGTAGCATTCGATGACCACAACAGATGCTAGGTCATGTAGCATTCGAGTACCACAGTAGATGTTAGGACATGTAGCATCCACAGTAGATGTTAGGACATGTAGCATTCGAGGACCACAGAAGATGTTAGGACATGTAACATTCGAGAACAACAATAAATGTCAGGAAATGTAGCATTCAAAGACCACAGTAGATGTTAGGTCTAGTAGCATTCGAGGACCACAGTAGATGTTAGGTCATGTAGCTTTCGAGGACCACAGTAGATGTTAGGACATGTAGCATACACAGTAGATGTTAGTCAATGTATCATTCGAGGACCACTGTAGATGTTAGGAAATGTAGCATTCGAGGACCACAGTAGATGTCAGGACATGTAACATTCAAGGACCACAGTAGATGTTAGGACATGTAGCATTCGATGACCACAGAAGATGTTAGTACATGTAACATTCGAGGACCACAGTAGATGTTAGGACATGTAACATTCCAGGACCACAGTAGATGTTAGGACATGTAGCATTCGAGGACCACAGTAGATGTTAGGACATGTAGCGTTCGAGGACCACAGTAGATGTTAGAACATGTAACATTCGAGGACCACAGTAGATGTTAGGACACCTTACATTCGAGGACCACAGTAGATGTTAGTAAATGTAGCATACGAGGACCATAGTAGATATAAGGACATGTAACATTCGAGGACCACAGTTGATGTTCGGACATGTAACATTCGAGGACCAAAGTAGATGTTAGGACACGTAGCATTCGAGGACCAGAGTAGATGTTAGGACACGTATCATTCGAGGACCACAGTAGATGTTAGGACACGTAACATTCGAGGACCACAGTAGATGGTAGGAAACGTAACATTCGAGAACCACAGTAGATGTTAAGACACGTAACATTCGAAGACCACAGTAGATGTTAGAACACGTAACATTCTAGGACCACAGTAGATGTTAGAACATGTAACATTCGAGGACCACAGTCGATGTTAGGGCATGTATCATTCGAGGACCACAGTAGATGTTTGGACATGTAACATTCGAGGACCACATTAGATGTTAGGACATGTATCTTTCGAGGACCACAGAAGATGTTAGGACATGTAACATTCGAGGCCACTCTAGATGTTAGGACATGTTACATTCGAGGACCACAGTAGATGTTAGGACATGTAGCATTCGACGACCGCAGTATGTGTTAGGACATGTAGCATTTGAGCACCACAGTAGATGTTAGGACATGTATCATTCGAGTACCACAGTAGATATTAGGACATGTAGCATTCGAGCACCACAGTAGATGTTAGGACATATAACATTCGAGGACCACAGTATATGTCAGGACATGTAACATTCGAGGACCACAGTAGATGTTAGGACATGTAGCATTCGAAGACCACAGTAGATGTTAGGACATGTAACATGATGTTAGGACATGTATAATTGGAAGACCACAGTAGATGTTAGAACATGTAACATTCGAGGACCACAGTAGATGTTTTGACATGTAACATTCGAGGACCACAGTAGATGTTAGGACATGTAGCATTCGAGGACCACAGTAGATGTTAGGACTCGTAACATTCGAGGACCACAGTAGATGTTAGGACACGTAGCATTCGAGGACCACAGTAGATGTTAGGAGACGTAACATTCGAGAACCACAGTATATGTTAGGACACTTAACATTCGAGGACCACAGTAGATGTTAGGACATGTAACATTCGAGGACCACAGTAGATGTTAGGACATGTAGCATTCGAGGACCACAGTAGATGTTAGGACTCGTAACATTCGAGGACCAGAGTAGATGTTAGGACACGTATCATTCGAGGACCACAGTAGATGTTAGGACACGTAACATTCGAGGACCACAGTAGATGTTAGGACACTTAACATTCGAGAACCACAGTAGATGTTAAGACACTTAACATTCGAAGACCACAGTAGATGTGAGATCACGTAACATTCGAGGACCACAGTAGATGATAGAACATGTAACATTCGAGGACCACAGTCGATGTTAGGGCATGTAGCATTCGAGGACCACAGTAGATGTTTGGACATGTAACATTCGAGGACCACATTAGATGTTAGGACATGTATCTTTCGAGGACCACAGAAGATGTTAGGACATGTAACATTCGAGGCCACTCTAGATGTTAGGACATGTTACATTCGAGGACCACAGTAGATGTTAGGACATGTAGCATTCGACGACCGCAGTATATGTTAGGACATGTAGCATTTGAGCACCACAGTAGATGTTAGGACATGTATCATTCGAGTACCACAGTAGATGTTAGGACATGTAACATTCGAGCACCACAGTAGATGTTAGGACATATAACATTCGAGGACCACAGTAGATGTTAGGACATGTAACATTCGAGGACCACAGTAGATGTTAGGACATGTAGCATTCGAAGACCACTGTAGATGTTAGGACATGTAACATGATGTTAGGACATGTAGAATTGGAAGACCACAGTAGATGTTAGGACATGTAACATTCGAGGACCACAGTAGATGTTTTGACATGTGACATTCGAGGACCACAGTAGATGTTAGGACATGTAACATTCGAGGACCACAGTAGATGTCAGGACATGTAGCATTCGAGGACCACATTAGATGTTAGGACTCGTAACATTCGAGGACCACATTAGATGTTAGGACTCGTAACATTCGAGGACCACAGTAGATGTTAGGACACGTAGCATTCGAGGACCACAGTAGATGTTAGGAGACGTAACATTCGAGAACCACAGTATATGTTAGGACACGTAACATTCGAGGATCACAGTAGATGTTAGGACATGTAACATTCGAGGACCAAAGTAGATGTAAGTACATGTAGCATTCGAGGACCACAGTAGATGTTAGGACACGTAACATTCGAGGACCACAGTAGATGTTAGGACACGTAGCATTCGAGGACCACAGTAGATGTTAGGAGACGTAACATTCGAGAACCACAGTATATGTTAGGACACGTAACATTCGAGGACCACAGTAGATGTTAGGACATGTAGCATTTGAGGACAACAGTAGATGTTAGGACATGTAGCATTCGAGGACCACAGTAATTGTTAGGACATGTAACATTCGAGGACCACAGTAGATGTTAGGACATGTAGCATTCGAGGACCATAGTAAATGTGAGGACATGTAGCATTCGAGGACCACAGTATATGTTAGGACATGTAGCATTCGAGGACCACAGTAGATGTTAGGACATGTAACATTCGAGGACCACAGAAGATGTTAGGACATGTAGCATTCGAGAACCACAGTAGATGTTAGGACATGTAACATTCGAGGACCACAGTAAATGTTAGGACATGTAGCATTCGCGGACCACAGTAGATGTTATGACATGTAACATTCGAGGACCACAGTAGATGTTAGGACATGTATCATTCGAGGACCACAGTAGATGTTAGGACATGTAACATTCGAGGACCACAGTAGATGTTAGGACATGTAACATTCGAGGACCACAGTAGATGTTAGGACATGTAACATTCGGTGACCAAAGTAGATGTTAGGACATGTAACATTCGAGGATCACAGTAGATGCCATTGTTGTCAATGGCTCTCTATTTGATACGCACAGAAGCAAACAACAACTAAACCGATGATTATAAAGCAATATATAACATTACAGACATAAAAGAGTTGACAATAGGGCTACTGCATTGGAATGGTCAGTGACAAAAAGGCCGCTGGGCTACGGTACACCAAATCTCAGTCTTACCCTATTGTCATCCCAATAAAACGGGACAGTGTAAATAAAGATATCCCCGTCAAGTTATCTAAAAAACAAGGCAGCATTATTAGGCAATATATGTAAAACACTTTAGTGATCATGTATTTAATAAAACACAAAGGCATAGAAAGAATCAATTGATGATAATGACCTTGAAATTGCATTTTATAGTAGCACTCACGGCTACGCTAACATATTATTAATTCTATTCTAATTTATTCTAATTATCAACATAACGTCCCCATATGGCAACACGCAATAACAAATAATCCGTTTAAAGAGCGTTTTTTTTATTGTGATGCTTATTATCTTGACTAATATATCGTAAGTTTTGGCGTCGTATATAGTTACAATCATTAACAAACTGTGAATCTGCCAACACGATGAAAGCAAAGTATTAGGTGTGGGGATCATCTACGTTTCATGATTATACAGTTCGATTACGCATTAATTGTTTAAATGTTTTAAATTAAATTTGAATATTTCTTCAGTATCGCTTTCTTTAAAACATGTCAAAATAACATTTCATCGTCATGTTTTAGTTTAAAGCTAATTGTACAAGCGTTAACGTATGTATTGCATAAGTGTCAAGGTGGATGAACTGATATGACCGGATTACCAACAATTCGGCAAAGCTAATGCTTTATCATTTATCGGCTTCAGTTATGAATGTTTTGCTGTTCGACTTTTATGTCTACTGTTATAATACACGGTTACAAATTGCAAGAAATGTACTTATTTACCTCTCTCAACGAATAGTCTGTATATGCTGTCAATGGCTCTCTATTTGATAGAATAAACGTCTTAATAACCAAACGTGTGGGAAACTATCACGTATATCATGCATGGCATTATGTTATTATTTATGTTTGCGGATCTTGCTATGATTAACACGCGCATCCGTCATCATTGCGGCTTATTAAAACTTCATTCAAATTATAGATTTAAAACATTTCATTGTGTGGATTTAATCCTGAATTTCTTGCTATTAAGTGTACCATAGTAATCAAGAATGCGGTTTGGTACTGCTGTACCACGCTCGAGCATGTGCCCTATGTAATAGTAGAGGCTATGAAGTGAAAACGTTAACAAGGGAGAAGAAATGCTAAGGGAGGAAGCTAAAGCTTTAAGCTTTTATAGGATCGCGATTTTATTATTGTCAAAATTCCACTTCGTGGCTTATTAGAGAATAGTTAATGGCGGGGATTTCATTATGTGCACTGTCCCGTTTTACTTGGATGACAGTAGTGTAAGTGTGAGGTTTGCTGCTTCCTAGAACCTCGTTTATATCAGCGGACGTTTTTGCCACTGACCGTTTCCAGGTGATAACCCTATTGTCAACCGTTTTGCGTGTTTTTGGGGTTTACTGTGTTCTTTGAAAGCTGCATTTCCTGTTCGACTTTATACTTGTTCGACTTTATACTTATTTTTATAACTATTTACGAGTTTGGCCTACATTTGTCTGCACCAAATAACATGTGTTGCTTTGGAAAGCGCGATAAAACATTCTTTATTTGGAAGTCACGTGCATAAACCAAACCTTGAGTTGAATGAAATTCATCGCATTTACAGACATAGCAAGACATTAATTGTAATCTCGGGGATGTTGATTTGTTCGAAATGTATTATAATTACAGTATCGGAATAAGGGTATTAGAATACCTACCTGAACTTTAGATTCGTTAACAGGTAAGAGATCAATGTTCCCACATACTTGCCTATGCATACGTTGAAATGGTTTGACGATGTAATACCAGAACGGCTTATACATCATCCAATGAGCACTTGCCGTTGTGACGTCCCGTGTTGCACTTTTACCCGACCGCAGATGCTCACTATGGGGCGCACCGGAATATTGATAATTGTAGTAAATTCTGGAATTGCATGTACTTGCTGCTATGTGTTAAACTAGTATTCCAGTGAAATTATTTTTTTGTGTAAACTAAAATGGCAATAGACAATCGAATGGATGGATTAATAAATGGTCAGTAGTATTTTTTTTCATTTTGTTCAGCTAAAAACACCTACCCTCATATATTTACAATTATTGTTACCATCAATAACTCAAATACAACGAGTGTTCGTTTGATATAACGGATATGAGTGTACGATTGTTATATGAGACATGCAATAAATTAAGAATCAGCTATCGTCGTACCCTAGATTGATTGTCTATTTGACTGCAACTGATGTTGGAGTTCCATACAATTCTGGTTCCATCTAAGTATGTATGCATTATATATTGTACAACAAAATATGTGTGTAATATTTGCTATTTCTTCTGGATGTGGAATTGTTAGATTTTGATTCGAACGGATGCACTTTTATTTACACTGGCTTGTCAATTCGGGCGCTGACGTCAGTATAATAGCTAGATTGTGTACACATACAATCGATTTAAGCTAACCAGTATACTATTTTGCATATTGACCGCTCCAAGCCGGTAATCCTGTATAATATCTTTGTCATTGTATATTAAACTTGCTCTTTGCATCTGGTACGGAGCTGGCCTATATATTCATATGTGGTCATATAGAAACTGCAGCACTAAACCGCAATGTCACCCACTGTCTTTGACTAAACGGCACTGTCACCCACTGCGTTTGACTAAACCGCAATGTCACCCACTGCGTTGGTCTGGTACGGAGCGGGCCTATATAGTTATATGTGGTCATATAGAAACTGCAGCACTAAACAGCAATGTCACCCACTGCGTTTGTCTGGTACGGAGCGGGCCTATATAGTCATATGTGGTCATATAGAAACTGCAGCACTAACTGCAATGTCACCCACTGCATTTGTCTGGTACGGAGCGGGCCTATATAGTCATATGTGGTCATATAGAAACTGCAGCACCAACTGCAATGTCACCCACTGCAATGTCTCACACTGCGTTTGAGTGCTGCGGTTTCTATAGGATCAGTTTTCATATTTTGTATCTTCATGCTATGTAATCTAACACGTAATTTCTCTCTCAGTGTCTATCTTCATGCTATGTAATCTAATACGTAATTTCTCTCTCAGTGTCTACTGAATATTTGGCAGGGAATTTCATTTCTGAATTACTTAGTTTACATGTTGGCAATGGCGTAAGTGGCGTTCACTTTTGCATTGTATTGATGTGTCATTATGTTTATTCGCAGGGACTTCTGATTCGTGTACTGGGTATATGAGACTAAACAATGATTGCCGGAATACTAGCAGTACACTTGATTCTTCTCCTGGGAGCACGTGTTTATAGTGACAGTGAAACAAACATCACAGTGTGAGTTAAATATATATATTATATAATACTGATATGTTTCATAGCATTATCTTGCTTATAGTTTAAGTAAGAAAAGCAGGTTTTCCTCTAGATAGTAATCAGCGGTTTTCAACATCATGAAGCACATATGATGTGACTTCGGACACTCATACGCAAAGTTGCAAAGTAGATATAAACGTCGAACAGGAGGGTTACCTATAGCATGTATAGTGCACCAAACCTGCCATTTACACTTTATTTTATACCACCGGGACAGTGTAAATAAAGAAATCGCCGCCAGGTTGTATTCTCTAACAAACGAGGAAGCATTAATAGGCAATACAAGTATAACACATAGATTTTCATTTGTATAAATACATATAAAACACAGATTATAGTTTGTATAAATACATATAAAACACAGATTATCATTTGCATAAATACATATAAAACACAGATTATAGTTTGTATAAATACATATAAAACACGAATTATCATTTGTATAAATACATATAAAACATAGATTATCGTTTGTATAAATACAAATAAAACACAGATTATCATTTGTATAAATACATATAAAACGAAAATTATCATGCGTATCAATACATATAAAACACAGATTTTCGTTTGAATAAATACATATAAATCACAGATTATCGTTTGTATAAATACATACAAAACACAGATTATCGTTTGTATAAATACATATAAAACACAGATTATCATGTGTATAAATACATATAAAACACAGATTATTGTTTGTATAAATACATATTAAACACAGAGTATCGTTTGTATAAATACATATAAAACACAGATTATCGTTGTATAAATAAATATATAACAAATGATATCGTTTTTTATTAATACATATAAAACACAGATTATCGTTTGTATAAATAAATATAAAACACAGATTATCGTTTGTATAAATACATATAAAACACAGATTATCGTTTGTATAAATACATATAAAACACAGTTCATCATTTGCATAAATACATATAAAACACAGATTGTCATTTGTATAAATACATATAAAACACAGATTATCATTTGTATAAATATATATAAAACACAGATTATCATTTGTATAAATGCATATAAAACACAAATTATCATTTGTATAAATACATATAAAACACAGATTATCGTTTGTATAGATACATATAAAACACAGATTATCATTTTCATAAATACATATAAAACACAGATTGTCATTTGCATAAATACATATAAAACACAGATTGTCATTTGTATAAATGCATATAAAACACAAATTATCATTTATATAAATACATATAAAACACAGGTGATCGTTTGTATAGATACATACAAAAGAGAGTATGATAATGGCCGAACACGATACATACGAAATAGTGCAGTCTCGGTTTGATTGAGACTGTTCATGAGCGGTAGTGAAATATGCTAGCTATCACTCACGCACTCTAGCCTCGGGTTGAACAGAACTCAATATTCATAAAAATCAACAGTACAGAAATGTAACCATCCCGAAGATGGCAAGCATATGACGGTGGATATAGCAATAGTTATATATTCATAACATCCCTTATATCAAGAGGCCATGTTCCCAGGATCTAATAAAATTGTAAGCCCCGAAGAGCGAAATAAACAAAAAGGGATTTAGTTGGGAGCAGCGGTTATGAAGCCGGCGTATCGCCAGTAACAGCCAAAAGACTAAATTAAAAAACAGACAACATATCCTATGAGTGCTTAAACAATACCCAGAGACTTTTATCGGCCGGAGTAGTGGAACCACTGAATCGAAAATTAAGTAACAAAACAAAAGAAATTAATAATGTACGACCGATCAATAAATATAAATACATATACAACACAGATTATCTTTTGTATAAATAC
Organism: Cyrtodaria siliqua; assembly: GCA_037043455.1. Classification (NCBI taxonomy): domain Eukaryota; kingdom Metazoa; phylum Mollusca; class Bivalvia; order Adapedonta; family Hiatellidae; genus Cyrtodaria; species Cyrtodaria siliqua. The sequence goes on along the minus strand of JAWPHD010001705.1, from coordinate 179,077 downwards.
ATATAAAACACAGATTATGCATATAAAACACAGATTATCGTTTGTATAAATACATATAAAACACAGATTATCATTTGTATAAATAAATATAAAACACCGATTATCGTTTGTATAACTACATATAAAACACAGATTATCTTTTACATATATACATATAAAAAACAAACGCCTTAAACACCACAAGTCGAGTACTCAATGACTTGGCATAAACCAACACTGCAAAAACAACTAAATGGGTGGCATTAATATACCATTCATCGAAAAACTAAAATAATATTTACTGAACTATTTTAGTTGAATTTATTTTTTTGTAATTTACATTTTGAAGTGAATGTGTTGGTTTTAAATAAAAGAATATTAAGCAGACATCGTTATATATGAGTATATTATTATTGTTCAGGTCCTCCATGCTTGACGGTATATTTAAGGGTTATGACAAGCGACTTCCACCAAAGTACAGTCAAAGTAAGTACAGCTTAACTATTACTATTACTCAGTAAAATATGATCACATTAGTGTGATCTGATTTACAGTGTGTCATATGTAGTTGACTAAAAGCATGTGCAAATTACAGTTGTCAACAGTTGTGAGCACGCCTGAACCGGTGTTAGAAAACATGGTGTTACCTCTCATTGTCAACACTTGTATGTTTGTGATGTCTCGAACTTTAATTATATACATAGTGTCCATGCACGTGTTGTTTTAAATGCGTGTTTGTAAATAGCTGCGTTCTGTTTAATATGCTACACTTCCTGTGCTTATGTTGCATCTACTGTTCCGATGCAATATTAAAAACATAGGTAAACAATCAAAACTCATAACACCAGTCAGTAAAAGTGATCAATAACGAATACATTTATCGAATATTATTAATTACGTATAATTGGATCTTAAAGCGGTTATGTTTTATATACCTTATTTGCTATATACGATATAATTGTACAATGCTTACCAGTAATCCAGTTTAAATAATTAGTCAATTATTTTCATTTAGATTATTGAGGTTAAAATATGTTATTTGTATTGTCTTGCCAGAAGATGCTCTTCCTGGAGGTACGGAGTGCAATAACACATAATATTCTTACACCACTAACATTAGCTACGTACTCTACCAACACTTCTAACATTAGACAATAACACATAATATTCTTACACCACTAACATTAGCTACTTACTCTACCAACACTTCTAACAATAATCTTTGATTAATTTACCAGTGATCGAGAATCTTCACCGATACCGTGTCGTGACATATGTACTCTGGAACAAAGGGCACTTTCTGTCTTAATTTTGTCGCACGACATCATTCATCAAGAATCCATTTTTTTCAAACTAAGTAAGGTTTTCTACGTATTGCTTGTTTCGCTTATGAAGTTTAAATGACACTCAGATTCACACACAACTAGCGGAATATTAATATCAGACCTACCTTCTGTGTACTGCAATAACATTATAGTTTTTCGTTCAATACACGTCAAGATATTTGATGCACTCCAAGATATTTGATTATTAATACAGAGTTGCCTTTCTTTTTTCCTTGAGTATATTATGTTTTTAGTAATTGTACGATGACCGTACAGGCTGTGGACCCTATGATGACGCCTACCTAAAGAAATATAAAAAGATCGGACAGGGAAAGTAGCATTCAAGGAGGACAGGAAACCACAAAACACAGAAACAAACACGCAAACAGACAAACAAGAAGGCAAAAGCAATGATAAATGCAAACGACACCGTCCATTGGGACGGTGGCGTTTGATGTTTGTCTATGATCTTTCTTGTCGTGCCTTTAACGGTTTATTCTCGTGTTGCTCTGGCTTCTGCCAAGTCAATGAATACCTTCATTGTGGCTTTCTAGGCTATTGTTTTTTTTTATTATATATACAGGAGCATATTAATTTTGTGTTTTACTTATATTGCCTATTGATGCTGCCTTGTTGATTAGAGATTAGATCATGGCGGGTATGTTCTTTATTTACACTGTCCTGTTTTAATGGGATGACAGTAGGGTAAGTGTGAGGTTTGGTGCACCCTAGAACCGGTTTAAACCCCCAGTGGCCTACTTTGCCACTGACCGTTCCAAGGCGGTAGCCCTATTGTCAACAATTTTGTGTTTGTGATGTCGTTTGCATTTATTATTCCTTTTGCCTTATTGTTTGTCTGTTTGCGTGTTTGTTTCTGTGTTTTGTGGTTGACTGTCCTCCTTGAATGTTACTTTCCCTGTCCGATATTTTTATATTTCCTTGTAAGCGTGTTTTTGTTGACTGTGTTCTGTGAAAACAACATTTTCTGTTCGACTTTTATACCTATTTGAGTCGGTTGCCTTAAAACAACTTTATTTCGTTTAAGTCATAATCTTATAAAACGATGAACGTCATTGCTGTAATTCCTATAAGTGTATACAACTATGCTTATGCTTATAATAAGTGTGTTGTACAGCTTTTTCTTTTTGAATTACACAAATTATATTTTTAAACTAAATGTCATCCTACGTTAACCTTAGACATGAGAAGTCTTTCATTGACATTAGACTAACTGCTGCAGTCGTCTCTTGACTCAAAAACAGATTACTAGTTTAAGTATGTATGTCTTGTTGTATACACTATCCTAACATATAACAAAGATAAGCTCTCGGTATCTGGATGACATATTGAACATTGACAACCCTTTCCTTTCTACTATGGTTAATAATATATATCCTCAAGAACTTTAACTTAACAAAGCTAATATATCTGATAATAACGCTTCTTGTCTGGATTTAAATCTCTCTATTGAAAAAGGTGAACTAATTTGCAAAATCAATGACAAGAGAGATGATTTTGTGATATTGTTAATTATCCCCATTTAGATGGAAATGTTCCCCGAGCAACTTCTTATGCGGTCTATGTGTCTCAACTTATTCGTTTTTCTAGAGCTTGTACTTGAGCTGAGGACTTTAATATTCATAATCTCTGTATAACTAAAAAGCAACTCCATCAGAGCTATCGTTACAATAAACTTCGTAAACCCAAAATGGCCTAATTGCGAAGATATTGGAGATGTATGCAAATCGTGTGTTCATCGTTCGTACGACCAGCACCCCCACGTTGGATAACCAATTACGTGCTTCTGCGTTTATACCACAACACGAATACTATTCGCTCGGTTTCCGCGGGGTTGGTCCCATCAATGCCATGCGCGTTTCTCTGAAAATTGTTATAATTCAGACAGGCTCCGTTCTTTACAAACGCAAGTTCGGACTTGCACATATGTTTTCTTGATGCAATAACCGGAAATTAATATTTGTTATATCATAGTACACCGTTTCATGCAATATAACATGACTATTATTTTAACGGTAAAAAGCATTCACGCTCTGGCGAATAAACAGTCACATTGTGGCATATATCGACACTACACTGACTCGTCCTTGTTACTTACTTCCCAGAATAAACAATGCGCATAAAGGATTGTGACGTTTGATGTTTTTCCGCAATCTTGTCTTGTCGTGCCCTCAAGGGTTTTATCTCTTGTTGCTCTGGCTTCTGCCAAGTCACTGAGTACCTTATTTGTGGCTTTCTATGATATTGTTGTTTTGTATTTATATATACACGAGCATGTTTGTGTTTTACTTATATTGCCTATTAATGCTGCCTTGTTGGTTAGAGAATAGTTCATGGCGGGGATTTTTTATTTGCACTGCCCCGTTCTAGTGGGATGAGAGTAGAGTAAGTATGAGGTTTGGGGCACCCTAGAACCTTGTTTAAACCCCCAGCGGCTATATTTGCCACTGACCGTTCCAAGGCGGTAGCTCTATTGGCAAGTTTTTTTGTGTTTGTGACGTCATATGCCTTTATTTGTTATTAACATTGCGATTCATATTTGTCTTTTTGCGTGTTTTTGGGTTTACTATGTTCTGTGAAAGCTGCATTTTCTGTTCGACTTTTATACTTATTTTTATTACTATTACTAGCGTAACGTGTGCTGGAAGTTTTGTTCCCCTCGAGTACACATGCTGTACGTATCTGAAAGATTTCACGAGATATGGCATATCCACACGAGGTGATGCACATTCCGGAACACTTTCTTTAATAACGATATGTTTTTTGTTGAATATAGCTTCATGACAAAGTTAGTACAATTGTATAATATAGCTTCATGACAAAGTTAGTACAATTGTATAATATAGCTTCATGACAAAGCTTGTACAATTGTATAATATAGCTTCATGACAAAGTTTGTACACTTGTCAAATAGTATAAGTAATAGATAGAGTATGGTCTCATCGAGTTGGATGATTGTAGAATTGTAAAATAGTATAACACTGTATAGTAGACTAGTTTGTTTACAAATGTAGGCAACCACATCACACGACGTCGACGTCATACGACATATGTAGTATAGCATACCAGAACTCTATGTTTAGTAGTACAAATGTAGGCAAACACATCACACGCCGTCGACGTCATAAGACGTATGTAATATAGCAAACCAGAACTCTATGTTTAGTAGTACAAATGTAGGCAATCACATCACACGACGTCGACGTCATACGATGTATGTAGTATAGCAAACCAGAACTCTATGTTTAGTATTACAATTGTAGGCACCCACATCACACGACGTCGACGTCATACGACGTATATAGTATAGCAAACCAGAACTCTATGTTTAGTAGTACACATGTAGGCAACCACTTCACACGACGTCGACGTCATACGGCGTATGTACTAGATTAAACCAGAACTCTATGTTTTTTATGTAATATAGCAAACCAGAACTCTATGTTTAGTAGTGCAAATGTAGGTAATCACATCACACGACGTCGACGTCATATGATGTATGTAGTATAGCAAACCGGAACTCTATGTTTAGTATTACAAATGTAGGCAACCACTTCACACGACGTCGACGTCATACGGCGTATGTACTAGATTAAACCAGAACTCTATGTTTTTATGTAATATAGCAAACCAGAACTCTATGTTTAGTAGTACAAATGTAGGTAATCACATCACACGACGTCGACGTCATACGATGTATGTAGTATAGCAAACCAGAACTCTATGTTTAGTATTACAATTGTAGGCACCCACATCACACGACGTCGACGTCATACGACGTATATAGTATAGCAAACCAGAACTCTATGTTTAGTAGTACAAATGTTGGCAACCACTTCACACGACGTCGACGTCATACGGCGTATGTACTAGATTAAACCAGAACTCTATGTTTTTTATGTAATATAGAAAACCAGAACTCTATGTTTAGTAGTACAAATGTAGGCACCCACATCACACGACGTCGACGTCATACGACGTATGTAGTATAGCAAACTAGAACTCTATGTTTAGTAGTACAAATGCAGGCAACCACATCACACGACGTCGACGTCATACGACGTATGTAGTATAGAAAACCAGAACTCAGTGTTTAGTAGTACAAATGCAGGCAACCATATCACACGACTTCGACGTAATACGACGTATGTAGTATAGCAAAACAGAACTCTATGTTTAGTTATACAAATGAAGGCAACCACATCACACGACGTCGACGTCATACGACGTATGTAGTATAGCAAACCAGAACTCTATGTTTAGTATTACAAATGTAGGCAACCACATCACACCACGTTGACGTCATACGACTTATGTAGTATATCAAGACAGAACTCTATGTTTAGTAGTACAAATGTGGGCAACTATATCACACGACGTCAACGTCATTTTACCTATGTAATATAGCAAACCAGAACTCTATGTTTAGTAGTACAAATGTAGGCAATCACATCACACGACGTCGACGTCATACGATGTATGTAGTATATCAAAACAGAACTCTATGTATAGTAATACAAATGTAGGCAACCACATTACACGACGTCGATTTTATACAACGTATGTAGTATAGCAAAGAGAACTCTATGCTTAGTAGTATAAATGTTGGCAACCACATCACACGACGTAGACGTCATACGTCGTATCTAGTATAACAAACCAGAACTCTATGTTTAGTTGTACAAAATTAATGTAGGCAACCCTCTTACACGACGTCGACGTCATACGACGTATGTAGTATAGCAAACCAGAACTCTATGTTTAGTATTACAAATGTAGGCAACCACATCACACTACGTCGACGTCATACGACGTATGTAGTATATCAAAACAGAACTCTATGTTTAGTAGTACATATGTAGTACAAATGTAGGCAACCACATCACAAGATGTATGTAGTATAGCATCAAAGAAATATATGTAGGAAAATGAAAGTACTAGGTATATACATGTATTATGGATAGGTATATAATACACTACCTATCACACTCGGGTAACATGTCATCACTCCAGTTTAATCTCTTCTATGTTATATCCACTGGGACATGACATTCTCCAATATCAACATTAAGATATATCAGTGTATTGTATCTAGAGGTTTGCATTTAATTCAAACTATCTCGTATTTTTTAATGGTTACATTTTTAAAAACATGGAATTCGTTATAAGTAAGTAAACAAATAATAATAAAGAAAAACAAGAACAGCAAAGTTGTACATTTTCTAAGTATGTAACATACTTTATTGAAAGGAATGTTATATATTCAAACAGCTTTATCATGATAATTATGGAAAACCTGGACATTGGTGCATATTTTATCAAAACTGGGTGATAAATGAGGGTATGGCGTTCGAAGGTTGTTCAAAAATCTATATGGAAGCCATCTTTTTGTCGTAGTTTTAAATTACCACATATATGGCAAATTGATACATATCATATAAAGCAAAGCAAATCAAAATAATGCAACATGCTTAACTAATCATATATTGCATTATAATCCCTTTAATATGCTTATTGTGCATACATATGCTGCGGTTTTCTTTCCTATAGAGCGTTACATTATCATGTTATACATAGTCCATATACATGTATGGTAGTTTATAACTTTGATGTCAACGTTCTCAAAGTGACGATTTACATATCTGTCTCAAAATAACCTTTAGTTTATTTTTTCTTTATTAGATAACACGAGCATGAAATGATAAATTTGGAAATTGCCGAATACGATAAATACTACAAATATTACAGTCTCGGTTTGCTTGCGACTGTTCATGAACGGTAGTGACAAATGTATAAAGAAATATAAAAAGATCGGACAGGGAAAGTAGCATTCAAGGAGGACAGTCAACCACAAAACACAGAAACACATATGCAAACATACAAACAAGAAGGCAAAAGTAATAATAAAAGTAAACGACATCACAAACACAAAAGGGTTGACAATAGGGCTACCGCCTTGGAACGGTCAGTGGCAAAGTAGGCGACTGGGGGTTTAAACCGGTTCTAGGGTGCACCAAACCTCACACTTACCCTACTGTCATCCCATTAACACAGGACAGTGACAACTGACATCTAAACGATTAAATAACCAAACGTGTTAACATGTAAGCTTGCATTGCGTTTTCTTTAATGAAGAAAGACGAAGTCAGGATTTCATTATTTATTTGATCGTGTATCTCATAATTGCAGTTTAATTGTAAAATTAATTTCACTTATCTAACCAAAATAGTATATTCTCGTTAATTCCCGTCATTAGTGTTCTGCACGTTAATCTGCTATGCACAGTGTTATGTTGCTTAATTTATATAAATTGCTATAGATGTATGTATCTGTTGCAGCTGGATTTCGTGGGCAAGTGGTGGTCTCTGTGAACATGTACATACTATCTATATTTTCTGTTAGCGAGACAGACATGGTAAGTGCTATCTACATTTACGTGATGTTATATGTGTTAGTCAGATCACCAGGATGACCTAACCCTATAAATTAAATGAACTAAAATGCAATATGTATTATATGTAGGACATGTAGGAGATAGCAGCTTGTTTCAATGCAAGACCAAGTACATATGTTGGAATCTGAGCAGTAAATATAGGTATACATATTTCACTTTGTTTTATTTGCCAAATTCATCAACATGCCCTGTTGTTGGTCCTACACCAAACTTAGTTATAACAGTTGAAAAAGAATGAAATCTTTCACAGAACACAGTCAACCAAAAGCACGCATTAAAACAAACATCGACAATGTTATTAAGAAACAATGCAAGTTACATCACAAACACTAACACGTTGACAATAGGGCTCCTGCATTGGAACCTCTCAGTGGCAAAGCGGACTCTGAGGTTTTAAACCATATTCTAGGTTCAAAACACATTTGAATTGTCATCACACATGTCGGTTTAAATAGCTTCTATATAATACGAATTGATCTCTGTTTCTCGAAAACATGACGACAATGCTTTTAACGAAGTCATACCTAGTATATATCTCCCGAGGTTTTGATTACGAATTTATAGCTAGTGTCTATTAGTCAAATATTGACTGCATCTATAGTTGTAAGAATGGTTATGAAACTATTTGCTATTAAGTGCCATTCATGCATACATTGATCTGCATCTATCTCTTTATTGTTCATCATTCACGAAGCGTTCATTTGTCAGTGACTTTGTAACGACGTTTTTCGAGGGTAAATTGCAAACTACTCAATTCATTTCATAAGAATCGAGTAAAAGTGCACATTCACGATATATTTCTGACTATTATAAAAACGTTGCATGGACTATCCAACGCAAATATGTTGAACAAAAATCGTTGACGAGCATTGAAATATGAGAATAAATCGTCCTACATAAACCACAGCACACAAGCGCAAGGGCGCTGTAGGACAAACAAAGAGCAAGATAAATATTCAACAATAATTACAAAGCATAACATGAAGAGTTATGAAGACGGGATTTCCGACTTGGAACAGTCAGTACGCAATATGGTCTACCAGTTAGCTTAAATCGATTTTATGTTACACAACCTGGTTTGTAACCTGTCTTCAGCGTCCAAATTGACAAGATGGTTGCAGCAAAAATAATACCCACCATAAGGAAATCTCTAACAATAAATTTTCATTTTCATTTAATACAACGTGAATAACAGCGATACATTTAAAACTGTTTTAAGTGGCCTGGGCTATTTTGTGTCAAAATAACTGAAGAGATAACAATCGATAACTCGTAACACTGTTGAACCTATGTGTAAATAACTCCTCGGCCCGTGTTCATAAAGCAACTTATTTGTATCCTTGCTTATGTAGAAAATATTACTTAAGTCAGAATGTCCTTATTATTCTCTCGGTGCCACTAAACGGAATCTATTTTAAGACAGGTGTATAGCTGTGGGTTTTATTAATCCATAGCAATATTAAAATTGTAAAGTTATGTCTTAAAACAATAAAAAATGTGTTTAACAAAAAAATAACTTTTGACTTAAGTTACGATATTGCTAATAAGCTTTATGAATACGGGCCCAGGTCGCATAAATAGTATGGTATGCAATTTTAATTGATATTGTGTAATAATGTACCTTATCTAATTTACTCAAGCATCTGTCAATATATATATATTGTTTGTCTACTGAATATGTTCACACATGTAAAAGCAATATGTTGTTGATTTATTTCTAAACATACATTAGTTATAACAAGTGGCTATAGTTTCATATTCATCTACATATAGCAAGAAATGACAATCCTAAAATATTAAATTAAAATATCAAAAAAAAAGGGGAGAGAATATCTTTGCAATTCCATTGAATATTGTACCTGCCGTGTATATTTGTATGTCTATTTATAAGTCATTTTATGTTATTTTAACCTCTAGGATTACTCTATGAGCATGGTTCTACGGGAGAGGTGGAAGGACGAAAGGCTAGCTTATGACAACGTTCTGAACCTGACAAGACTGGAGCTTGACAACTCAAGCATGGATAAAGTCTGGATGCCAGATATGTTCATACTGAATGAGAAGCAATCACATGTCCACGAAGTAACAGTACCCAATAAATTGATTCATGTATATGATGACGGAACTGTTCAGTTCAGTATGAGGTAAAATTGCTTCAAGTATATAGACAGTTGTTTATTCAAACATAGCGCCCAGCAGTTCACATGCACATAGTACATGTGTATAATATGAACATCATAGAACATTTTCCAGTTTATGAAAATTAGTAAAACGTGTGAGTTTCAAAGTCATCTGTATATGTTACTAGATAAACAGTATTTGACAACGATTAAGTAACTATATACTATTATATTTATGTTTGCGGACAAAAACGGAGAAAAGTGATATTTATTTTTAAAAATTGTCGTCTCTTCTTTTAAAACTCTTAATAATGAAAACTGAAATTGTCTTCAATAATTCTTATTTTCTGTTGTCCTAAGTTAAATAAATGTTGGTATGTTTGTTAACATATTCTTTTTATACCACGTTATAGTCGGTCCTCGAATACAAGGTGAAATTCGTCTCCTAGTGTATTACACTGTATATGTTGTACGGTATATATTTTCGTTTAAAGACTCATACATTACACATGCACATCAATGGAAATATTTCATAGATGATTGTACTTATGTATCATTGACAGCTACGTTATGCCCCTTGGGATATTATGTTTGCATTCAAGTGTTTTTTATTGTATGTGTAAGTGTATTATAATTCAAATGCGACATGTTCAATTTCAATTTCTTCGTGAATTCAATTCCCTAAGCTCAAACTCTTTGCTTTCTGGTAATACTCCAGTTGCGAATAATGAATTGCAAGCGTACCTTTGAAAGACAAAGGTCTTAACAATGGGGAATATTGTTCTGAATCCTGGTATAAGAAGCATGATGGTATATATTCGTAACCTCTTTTTATTCTTCTCTCATGGTCTGGTGCATGAACGCTCGTTCCTCTGGTTTTCGGATCTTATGCTAGATTGGTTTTCTCTTTGGCTGCAACTCCTGTGTTGTTCAGTACAATTCTGGATGCAGCCTTAGGTGTTTCTTATTATGGTTTTCATATATATTTTTACAATAAACATATACGTGTATCTTTTTGGATACAAATTTCTTTGGATGTGGAATATAGTGATAGAAATCTCCTTTTGATGGGATGTACGTTTATTTACAATGTCTTGTTATTCTGAGCGCTGAATAATAAAGGCGAGGTTGTGTACAAGTAAAATCGATTTAAGCTAACCAGTGGGCCATATTGCCTACTGGCCGTTCCAATAAATACTGCGAAGGGGATCATTTGGAAGCAACAAACACAAACAAGAGATAAAATTAACAGAATCGGTTCTATAGGGTCTGTTTATTGGAGGTAATGTTAAGTGCAATACCTCTCACGCCTCCTAGCACCGGCTTAAGCACTATGCTACTTTAAAGCCTCACAGACTGGGATTGATGATCCAAAAGGATCAGTAAGTGATAACATTAATGATTTGTAGTCAGGGCAACATTTTACAAACAAGAGATACAAGTATCAGACTCGGTTTTATTATGTCTATTCATGAGAGATAATGTTAAGTGCAATACCTCTCACACCTCCTAGCACCGGCTTAAACGATATCGTACTTTAAATCCAAAAAGACTAGGCTTGATGATCCTAAAGGAACAGTAAGTAATAACACTACTGATTTGTAGTCGGGGCAACCTTTTGCGGCCACAGCACGGCATTAAACAAAAGCTAGCGTGAATGTCAATAATTACTGAAAAAGTGATTCTTTGGAAGCAACAAACACAAACAAGAGTTAAAGTTGCAGATTCGGTTTTATTGAGTCTATTCATGAGAGGAAATGTTAAGTGCAACGCCTCTCACCACAAGTCGATAACACTGTCTTCACCACTCTTTGTGTCGTGTACTGTCCTTTGCATCGTATAGATAATTTGCTATTTGTTTGTGGTACAGTGTGAATCAACGGTGCCATTGCGTTTGGGTGCTGTGATTTCTATAGGACCATTTTTCTAATTTTTAGATTCTTTCCAAGTGACTATATTTGACAACCAAGTACAAAACTGGTCTTAGGCATGTATTTACTTAGATGTTGATATAATGTAAACTGCTTAACAACGCCCCAGGTATTGGGAAGAGCTAACTATGTTGAAAGAACTTGTGTTCCGACCAATTTTCGGGATTATTTTTATGGCAATATTGTGTTACCTGATTGTATGCTATAAAACAAACGACGAAAGTAAAATAATGAGAGCAAACATACGGCAGTGCAGTGTCATTTAGTTTGAAAACGCCAATAATTTCACCGATAACACCAACACGAGAACCTTACGATAACCGACAACACCTCACCAGGGAACTTGACCTCGGTCACCTGGTATGTTTCTTATTTCTTCGCTAATCCATTGAGAACCAATGCCTGTGGAAAAAATGGTATTTGAAATTACTCCTCACGTTGGGGCTTTTTGGAGAATTTAGAGATTTTGCCTTATGAGAAGCTTCTAAATACGTTTATATACATGCATCATGCAGACGTACATTTATGAGCGTGAAAAAAAAGTGCGAATAAAATCGACTAATCGCTAATGGGCGCTTTATTTGGTCTTATATGCTCAGTCCGCTATTTGCAAGTAAGACATATACATGATACGGTATTGGCAGGCCGAGACTACCAGGAAACTACGACACAAGGCAATGGGATTGTGCAGTACCGAAACGTTTCGAGGAGTTTTTACCGTTAACGTAAATTGACAAAGCAGTTCAAGTATACATCTGTGTTTATTCTTCGTCGTTATTTTTTTGTCAACAATGTATATGTTGTTTTATAATGTTCACAGTCTAGAGCGGTGGATGTTAGTACGACCAGTCAAATGCGGTAATACTGAATAATCAGTTCCTCTTACAAATACACCGTGGCGGAACACCATGCCACTTTTAATTTTGCGAAACTTCTTATTTATAAGGAAGTCACAAGTCATAATGTTAGCTTGTCAGAATACAATGACCAGCTGGTCCGTCCGGATATGTACAGTGACAATATAACTATATACGATATGAAGTGTAGGATGATTCTGTATAACTCTGTATCATATTTCAAGAAATATTCGGCATACCTTCATATCAAAAACAATACGAAATTTAAGCTGTGATATTTTTTGCAGAGTAACTGGGTCATTTTTCTGTTGGATGAATCTACAAAAATTCCCATTTGATACACAAGAATGTCACTTTGATGTTGAAAGTTGTAAGTACTAACTATTTAATTTGTTCTACTATACCAGTAGGTTTTAAAATTGAAATTAAAACAGTGAGCACAGGTCAGGTTAAAATGATGTAAAATGTTTTGGACTGTTTGTGGAAATATTTTCAACTATATATTCACTTATAAACATTAAACGTAAAGAGTAAGGGTAAGAGTGAGGTTTCGTGCACCCTAGAACCTGGTTTAAATCCCGAGTGGCATTTTTTTGTTGTCACTGACCGTTTCAAGGCGGTATCCCTAATATAAAGATGAGATATAGGGTCCTATAGAAACCACAGCGTACAAACGCAATGGCATCGTAGGTCCGCACTGTACTACAAACAAGGAGCAATATTTAATTAATTAGACAATGAAACATACACAATACAACAGAAAGCGTGGTAAAGACAGGGTTACCAATTTGGAGCGTTCAGTAGGCAAAAAGGCATACAAGTTAGCTTGAATCGATTTTATGTGTACCCAATCCTCGCTATTATCCTGTTTTTGGGCACCCAAATAGACAAGACAGTGTAAACAAAACTACATCGCATCACAAGGAATTTTCTAACAATAACGTCCACATCCAGAGAAACTAAAAAAGAAACACTAAGAATACAAAATAAGAAACATCTCAGGATGTATCCAGAATTGTACTGAACAACCAGAGCAGTTGTAGCCAAAGAGAAAATCAATCTAGGGTACGAAAGCTCATGCACCTACATACCTTGGTCGGGGTTTCAGTAGGTGCAATCATTGAGTCTCAAGAGTTTGTCCAGTCATCGCAGAAGGGAAAAGTGAAGCGTATTGACTGGCTGTAGATGGGTCAATCACTAAACAGGCAGTGCGTTGTAATACTAAAGGATCGTATCCTTTTCTGACGACCTTCCTTTGTAAAGTGGTCAGGAAACCCGCCCGATCCCTTTAACTTTCGAAGTTTATAACATTTATGTAAACCATGTTATGATTGTGATGCCACGTGCATTTTTATTAACAAGTTAGTTATAATACTCTTCATCTACGTATTACGCTAAAATTAATACTAAACGGTTTTACAAAAGGTGTAGATGCTACATATATTTTTACAATTAAATGAAAAAGAATCATAATAATATCACATGCTTTCACTTATATTTTGAAAAAAAACAACAACATATTTTCCCATTTTCGTTTGGGAAATGTTTTATTTCATTAAATTATAAATGTAAGGGTATATTTTATTGTCAACACGGCAATGGCAGATGCTTCCAGGCTTTGAAATGTTGTTTTAGCTTTTAAGAAAAAAACATTTTCCCTTGGGTAGTTTTACCTAATTACAATATGGGAAAATATCAAAGTGCTAGATCGCTGTAAAACTTCGCCATATGCCATAAATATGAAAGCCGCATACTATTTTGACATTATGTTGAAATATATATACTTTTTATTTCTCCCATGGGTATTTACATGTATTATAAGTAATGTAAACAGATAGACTAAAGCCCTTTTTTTATTAAAACTAATGCATCAAACGCCGCAACCAAGAAAGGTAATATAGGAGGATTACACATCGGCACGTCAAATCAACATAAGAAGATATACACTTCTGTGAGAAAGATTTACAGTTTGGTCCTAAATGTACAATGCTCAAACATAGAAATAGATCTTACCGAAAGATAAAATGAAAATTGTTTAAAGAAGAATATTAATACAGCATTAAAGTACATCACATATTAATGAATTAATAAAAGCCGATAGTCTATGAAACTACGATCCATTGGAAGCAACAAACACAAACAAGAGAGCAAAGTAGCAGACTCGGTTTTATTGAGTCTGTTCGTGAGAGATAAAATAAAGGATGCATCATATATCACTCACGCTGGCACTGGCTTAAACGCTGTTCTTTTTTAAAGCCACAAATAATGGCTTGATGATCCCAAATGTCCACTAAGTAATAACAACACTGATTTTCAGTCAGGGCGTTTGTTAACAGCTGCCAGACATGACTGTACAGACGCTAGTGTGTACGTCAATAAATACTGAAAAGAGGATCAATTGGAAGCAACAAACACAAGAAATACAGAAACGTAGCAGACTCGGTTTAATTGATTCTGTTCATGAGAGGCAACATAAGGTGCAACATCCCTCACTAGCACCGGCTTAAGCGGTAATATTACACATGGAAGTTATAGCCTATGTTTGTGGTTGCTTGTAATCATAGACTGCTACATTTCCTGAAAGCTGTACAGTCCCTATTTTAACTGATAATAACTCATGAATATGAATGAGTCACGTGTGAAGTAGTTTCAAATCGACGAACATCCCAAAAGTCGGTATATAAGGAGAAATCGATACGTACAATTTCACATTTTTATTTAGGCTCCGTACAGGTAACATCGATAAATATACGGCTCCAGAATATATGTGATAAAAAATAGTTGCCCGGAATGGGATTTGAACCACAGCCTTGCACTTGTAAGATTTGAAAGATTTACGCTGAACCTCTAGACCACTGCTATTTATTGGTATTTTGTAGCATTTTTAACACTAAATAGGCATGACGTAATAACAAGAGCGCGCACAAAAACTCATCAAGCGCTAAATAACAAGTCGAGATATGGTTGATTTGAGGCGAAGTATTAGTTTCATATTGATAAGATACAGTATTACACCAGGCAATGTTAATTTACACGTGCGACAATATGGACTGCATATTTATTGATCCATCAGTAGTTGCATTCAAATATGTTAAGTTATTTTGCCTCATAATATATGGTAGTTAGTATACTATTTTCTCAAGTAGCGTTGTAGTTCAGTGGATCGAGCACAGGACTTGAAATAAAAAGGTCGTGTGTTCGAGCCCCGAAAGAAGCTAACCTTTTTTTTTATATAAAAATTGCTGTTACCTGTGTATAGGTACGATGTGCACTGGTCGATTAATATACAGTAAATAATTTCCGTCGCTATATTTGCTCGCTTAAATACCCGGTTTCGACATGAGCTGGTGAACACGAAGTTACAAATAACGACACGCCTACAAAGAAGAAATCGATTGATATAGGGACTCTGTAGCTTGAAGTACAGTATGAAGAAAAATCTATAAGTCCAACAGGAAGAGTAGCATTCACAGAATACGCTTGCCATTTATATAAAGGTATATATTAACGGTAAACAGGAAATTAGTCATTCAAGGACAACAGTCAACCAAAACATACAAAGAAACAAGCACTAATTACACTGTTGAATAAAAGGAAAGGCATCGCAAACAAAAACGGGTTGACAATAAAGCTAACGCCTTGGAACGGTCAGTGGCACAAACGGCCGCTGGATTTTTTAACCAGGTTCTAAGATGTATCAAATCTCACTCCTACTCTATTGTCATACCAATAAAACGTGTCATTGTAAACATGTTACGGTATGTGGTCTAAGATATCCTTTTTGTTTGTACCTATATTATCAAATCTTTCAGACGGATATAGCACGGAAAACCAGAAGTTCGTATGGAGTGAGAATCCAGTTACTGTCAAGCCAGGCATACATTTAGCACAGTTTTCGCTTAAACAAACTATTACGTATAATTGTGATAAAGAGTATTACGGGAGTAAGTATCTTGTATTTCAGTAAAGTCGCGATATCATGTAGGCTTTTAAAACGAAGGGCTGAAGGTCTATATGTGGCGATAAACAGTGACTTTAAGAAAGGCAACACGTCAACACGACACATATTGAATGATGTTTGTGGTTGGCTGTTAATTATATGTAACTCTAAATTGTAAAATGGCAACAATGTAATTATATACTTCACACCTTCTTGTACATTGAAAGGCAGACAGGAATGCAATTGAAGGACAATTTAACATGTTCTTACATCGGATTTTAACTGTTCCAGTAATATAAAACAATTCAGAACACTCACCACACAGTTTATGAGCGACAGTGACTATAATTTCACAAACTTGTTTTCTGTTGTTATTTTATTAACTTATTAAAATGTGTTATATATCTATTACTTTAATTTTTTTCACTTTAGTTGCCTTCCCATGTATTGGTGTCAAGTTTGTGCTCGAGAGGAATTACGGTTATTATATCATCCAGATATACGTTCCAAGCATTCTTATAGTGGTCCTCTCATGGGTGAATTTTTGGCTGGATCCTACATCGTCACCGGCTCGCGTCTCTCTTGGTCTCTTGACAGTTCTTACAATGACAACGCAAAGTTCCGGCGCACGTGAAAATCTTCCCCGGGTCTCTTATATAAAGGTATATTTACGGTATTTGTTTAACCTTAGTATAAAACACACACAAGTTATATGTTAACGTGTCGTGGCAGATATTACAACCAACAGATATTTTATATAATATACTTTTATCCAAATTGCCAAACAACGAGTAAATTGTACCCTATATAACTAATTAGCTGTTAGAACATTAACGAATACACTAAAACGAGAAATGATTTTGCGACACAACTATTATATAAACTAAGTGCATATGAATTAATTAGTTTAAGCGCCAATCGCTTTATGAATCTGTAAACATACGTTTATTCATCGCAATGTTTTGTTTTATTTCCTTTGCACGTTTAAATTATTATCTTGTAAAATGTTCGTCAATTCTAGAATCATATACAGCTCAATAGTATCGGCACAGTATCACAGTATCATACATAGGCAATGTTTGCCATATTTAATAAACATATGATTACGTTCGTATATGAGAATCGAATGATTCTTATATAAAAGGAGCTAGACAATATTCTCATATATAACATGCCATATGATATTTATTTTATGGAGTTTCATATAATTATCGTATGAAAATAAATTCATAAAAACATTCATTTGTAAAACACACACAATATAAGTCGAACAGGAATGGTATCATTCAAAGACCACTGTCAACCAAAAGCACGTAACGAAACAAATACTAATTACAAAAATGAATAAAAGGCAAGATATGAAATCACAAACATAAAAGTGATGACAATAGGCTACCGCATTGAAACGGTTAGTGGCAAAAGGGCCGCTAGGGGTTTAAACCAGGTGCTAGGGTGCAACAAACCTCACTCTTTTATCGCCTCGCCCCCTATAAATCTAACTAACCCCACATATTTCTGTAGGGGGTCAGTAACAAACCCAATAACTAATAATGTGTACCCACTTTTCAGTATCAGTGTTAGCCATGCATGCATGTAAAATTAGATATAAAAGTCGAACAGGGAATGTAGCATTCAAGGAACACAGTCAAACAAAAATCACGCGCAGCAACAAATAATAATTACAGATGAGTAAAAAGCAAGATATGACATCACAAACATAAAAGCGGCTTTTTAACTGACCGTTCGAATGCGGTAGCCCAATTGCCAACCCCTTTAGAGTTTATGATGTTTTAACTTGTCTTTTATTCATCTTTAAAATCGTTCTTTGTTTCTGTGTGTGTTTGACTGTATTCCTTGAATGCTACTTTTCCAGTTCGAGTTTTATATCTATTTTCACTGTCACAATTTTGTTATTTGTGCCGTGTGGCGACCGTAAAAATCTCCCCCGTACACCAATCAATAGTGATATATTTTCATCCCACAGGGATTGTATGGCATTCATTGATCCAGTTTATCCTTTATCACATGTGTTACTTATATCGCGTTGAAGGTTTTATGCTCATCAACATTTTGGTTCATTGTATTAGTTTTCATCAATTTTCATATTATCTAGCATTGGACACTTGTATCGACGTTTTGGACCTCTTTTAACAGTCCGTAAATTTGCAAATAGTATTTTTTATGGATCTAATAAGTAATAACTACTAATTGTACCTTATTTTGCTTTTCATAGAAAGGTATTACTTTCTAAATTGCATATATGATTCTACTAGTAAACACACTGACAATAAAAACTTCACCTCATTCGTTACACTTTGCGTCATCAATACAATTTCCACAAATTAACTCTTCATAACTAAACCATATGTACTTGTACGCATAACACCTTTAATTCTACATTCAGCAACCTCGTTTCTTGTTCCTTCTAATAATATTACCAGGATTTTTAATAACGTCTTAAAATGTTCAGTTACTCCTCTTGGGTCATCAGCAAGGAAATATTTCAAAATATCCAACTATTGACATTGTTTCTATATTTTCTATTCGAAAGAGTACCTCTAGGTCTCATGGTCGTAGGCGTAATGGTTACATCAATGTTCCTCTTTGATTGCGTGATGACCGGACAGATTGTGGACGCTATGGTGATCTCTAACTAAATCATTATAGGACGGTAGTCTGTAATCTCGTCTTGTCGTACCTTTAACGGTGTGATCTCTTGTTGCTATGACTTCTGTCAAGTCACTGAGTACTTACTCTGTGGCTTTCTAGGTCTTGTTTTTATATTATCTATACAGGATCATTGATGTATTTTACTTATATTGCCTACTAATGCTGCATTGTTTGTCAGCGATTACAACGTGTCGGGGATATCTTTATACTGTCCCGTTTATTGGGATGAAAAAGGGTAAGAGTGAGGTCTGGTGCACCCTAAAACCGGGTTTAAACCCCCAGCGGATGTTTTGCCACTGACCGTTTCAATGCGATAGCACAAATTGTCTGCCTTTTTGTGTTGTTGATGTCTTATAATGTCTTTTATTCATCTTTAAAGTCGTTATTTTTTATGTGTGTGTTTGTTGTTGACTGTTGTCCTTGACTGCTACATTTCCTGTTAGGTTTTTATAAGTACTTTGTCGATAGGCAAGAGCGCCTGGAACAACGAGTGGCAAAAGATGCCGCTGGGGATTTAAACCAGTTTCCATGGTGCACCAAACCTCATTTTTATCCTATTGTCGTCGCAATAAAACGGGACAATGTTAATAAAGATGTCCCGGCCAAGTTATGTTCTCCAATAAACAAGACATAAATTAGGCATTACAAGTATAATACATACTGAAAAAGGATTGCTAGGAAGCAACAATCGCAAATAAGAGATACACATAGCAGACTCGGTTTTATCGAGTCTGTTCAAGGGAGATAAAGTAAAAACACATGATGATAATGTATAACATATTAAATGGATATAAAAAAATCAAAAGGTTGGAAATCCAAAATCAAATACTTAATGTAAATATGCTAAATTAATATTTAAAAGTGCTCGGATCATTGTTTATTACATTATTAAATGACCTGATGTTATACAGTACGATCTGCTCAAGATGCATCCTTTATTAAGAGTCATGTGCTTTAAGAGACCACCTTTTATATGCCCAATTGTATTGTTGTTAATAAAAATACACGTGTAACAAGAGCCCACTTGCTAATACCGAATTGCCTCTTCTCTTCTCATAAACTTTAGCCTGTAAAACACAAAATAATTACGTTGACAAACATAACACAGCTACCATTATTGACGATTTTTGACGGAATTCAATAGCGGTACAAAAAATAATTACCGCTTCATGTGGTTGAACTAGCAACACCAACTAAAATTACACTCGCGGGTAATAATAGTCAATCGTCACAATTGTCGACTTCGCTACTGACTGAGCTAACCGGGCCAGGTACGTAAGAGATACGTAAGAGATACAACATATAAAAGCTAATGCGCTTATGCATGTCATGTGATCAGCAGAAAATATAAATAATATGGGTCCCGAATGTATTACTACAGGCCGCTTTTCTGGATCTATGCTAATGTTTTCATGTATACATTTCACTGAATAAATGCTCAATATCTGCTTATTTACGGACAGTGTCCATTTAAGTTGTCCTTTAATACAGATTTGATTTTATTGTAATGATCTGTTAATACATGTTATATATTGCAAACTTGCAGTAATATATAACCGTATAGGTACATTTATTGGTATTTAATACCAAAAGTATATTCTAACCTCAGTTACCTTTCTTCTTAACATATATTTTCATCGATACAGTAATTCACGTTACATTAGTAGTTTATTTATTTTACAGGGAATAGATGTCTGGATGTCGGTTTGTTTATCGTTTGTGTTCCTTGCATTTGTTGAATTTGCCTATGTCAGCGTTCAAAGTAGAGTCGTAAGTAGAAAAAGAACAGTTTCGGTAGAAAACGAACATACAAGTGGAATGTCTGCAACAGTATCAGAGGTATAGCTGCGACAGTTTTAATATATATAAACATCAACATAATCAAAAAAAGTGCATATATACTGAAAGAAAAAAGAAACGCATAATCAACAAATTGCCTATACTACATTATTACATACACATAATTCTACGTAATATTCCAGATATATATCAAGGTGTTTTGCACAAAAAGGGGCTACAACTAATTACAGAAAGGACAACTCTGTCATGTAGTAGACCTTTTAATCAAAGTATACATTGTTACATAAAATTCATAAATTTTGAAGTTTCGCTTGAAAAGTCAAGTCATTTCAGTATTGTGTTTACTGTTAAGAGATTGCAACGTTTAAAGCCGAAGTTTGCTCACCTGCTTGAGCCAAATGAGCATTCTGTCGATAATAAAACTATAAAGGGGTAATCATTGGTGTATTTGGTGCTGTTTAAACCTTCTTTCAGATAGGACAGACATAATGTCGCGATGTACCATTCGATTAGCTGTAGCATATTAAACATACAATATATAGCGGAAATACCCATTGTGCGTTTCTTTTTCCTTTCAGTATATTACTATAGCTAACACGTAGTAATGAGTATCTTCTAATGCAATGCACTGTGGCATTTATTTAGTTCTTATCTCATAACTTTACATCTAAAGAAAATCCCTTGATAGTTTGCTTACATGATATTATTCAGATCAAATTGTGCCTATCGGGGTATCAATTAGGGAAACAGTGAGGCCCTGAAAATGAATGTCTAAAATTAAGGAAAACTACTTACATTTGTAATTGTCAAATTGGGCTTTAACTGAGAATTTCAGATACTACATAAAAGAAAAGTAACTGTAGCAGCATGCATTTGATATATTATAATGCTTTTTGTTCATGCAGATCATAGAGATAATCCCTAAACTTCCATGCTATATATACCGTAGTGTATCCAACTTTAACATAATCAAAACAAGGGTATATATTAATTTAGTTAACATGTATTAATGAGTATATTCTAAAGTAATGCAATGTGACATTTATTTAGTTCGTATCTCATAACTACATCTAAACAACACCATTAAATAGCTATTTCGTATAATTTCAGATCACAGTTAGAATGGAGCAAGAAACACACATACCCTGCTTCAAAAAGTTGACAGGAATTGACCGAGCTCGTTTTATTGATAAACTGTCACGTGTTGTATTTCCTGTCACTTTCCTATTATTTAATGTTGTATATTGGTTAGTTTATTTTCTGTGGGATCCTGACATCGACAATGAAGAGTTGTAGTATCATGATTGTACAGTAGACTTCAAACATCATTGTTAGTGTTGTTTAGGTGTATCGTTATGGTAAATCACAGAATATTCGTATGCATACCAAGATTTTGAACTGTTTAATTGTCGTTTAAAACTTCATATGTTCAATATCTACAAGTGTTTCAGTGCGATAAATTAAAAATGAAAACAAACGCTGGACTTCGGACTAATTGCAACGAAACATATTTTTACAGCTTCTGAAAGTCTAGACATTTAGCTTTAACCTACGGTGTCCGGTTGGGGCCAGATACTATGTCGCAGTGTCGTGGGCGACAATGCGACGCCCGACAACGGGACATCGCGACATCGCGATACGACAATGCGACATTGCGATAAGACTACGCGATATTGCGATACGACATCGCGACATTGCGATACGACATCGCGAAAATTATGTCGTGATGTCGTATCGCGATGTCGTGATGTCGTATTGTGTCGTTTGCGACATAACGACAATTGAAATAATGTCGCGTTGTCGTGGGCGACATTACGACAATACGACATAATGTCGCGTTGTCGTGCGCGACAATGCGACACCCGACAATGCGACATCGCGATACGACATTACGACATTACGATACGACATCACGACATAATTGTCGCGATGTCGTATCGCAATGTCGAGTTGTCGTATCGCGATGTCGCACTGTCGTATCGGAATGTCGCGATGTCGCGTTGTCGGTCCTCGCATTGTCGCCCACGACAACGCGACATTGTATCTGGCCCCAACCGGACACCGTATTAACATACTGAAAATTAGAAAAAAAATAGACTCGTTCACTTAAAAATCTGCTTGTAAAAGTGCGTGTTTCGTAAAACCGTTTTAGATTTAAGTTTACTTATTATGGCAATATGTATTAGAATTAAGACATGTTTGATGCGAGAGTTCACTATGAATGCATTCATTAATCATAGTTAGTGCAACTTTGAACACAGAATACATATTAATGTATTTTAAACATTGTTTCTAGACAAAAATGCATGTTAAATTACCCCACCCACCAAAACCACTCTAGTTTGCTCGTTTGTTTGTATGGTATTTTACGTCATTTTCACACATGTAAGGTCAATTGTTTATGATGGAGGCAGTACTGTACACCTCCCTCCGTCGGTAAGAATCGACACTTTCTCAATTACAAGTCGAGCTCCCAGTAGGATTCGAACCCTCAACGATGAGAGGCGAAGGTTTACAGCGCAACGTCGTGAACCATTCGGCCACGGAGACGCTTAAAATATCAATAGAGAAGTCAGCATGTATCAAAGATAAACCTACGTCGTATGCATTTTAACGAAACAATTTGAAGTACATATTTATATTAAGATCACTGATGATGCATTGGGGGTAATACATTAACTCGCATGTGGTATACGTCCGCTAACATCGTCGGCAAATATTAATACCGCCGTTATTTGCTTAAAGCTGTACGCCGTTCATACATCAGTATTTTAATATAAACGGTAACTGCTTTTGGGCAGTAACTATAACTTTTCAAATTATGTTAAACTGGCATCATTCAAAGTATGACTATTTACGTAATATATAGGGTCTGGTCTCAGCTCGTTGGCTTATTTAAACTCCGAGATGGCCGTAGCCCAACTTTTTTGTAGCATGGTGTACGTCCTAACAATGTGTCGTCATAGTGACCGTACTCTAAATTCCATATCTAGTAGTTGTAGTACGGTATAGCCACGCCCCTTTAGTTACCCTAAAATAAACGATTTAATGCTCTGCATTCACCAAAGTAAATGTCATCGACTATGCTACAAATATAACTGCGAACACTAACTGTGATTCACACAAACTATCACGACCTCCTGGGTAACTTATATTTAAGACCATAATTATTTAGAGCAGATACAATACCTTCGCTACTAACGTTATTACAATATTAACAAACCTATGCTTGTGTTATACACATATTTATATACAGTTTGTTTGAATGGTGTTTTACGTAATTTTTAGCGCATGTTAGGTCATATATGACGGCGGATTTGTTTTTATCGTAGAGGCAGACTACCCCATTTTGCCTTGGTAGAACTGGTACTGCATACCTCCCGTAAGAATCGAGACTTTCTACTTGACAAGTCGAGCTCCTGGTGGGATTCGAACTCACAGCGGTGAGGGGGATAAACGCTTAGACGCAGATTTAGAGCGACGTTTCTGATATTATTCTATAAGTAAATGGATCGGTTTGTTTGGTGTTTAACGTCATTTTCCACCACATATTAGGCTATGGTCGACTGTCGACTTTAGACCAGCCACATATTCCTAGAATAGATCCGTA
This sequence comes from Cyrtodaria siliqua, assembly GCA_037043455.1. Taxonomy (NCBI): domain Eukaryota; kingdom Metazoa; phylum Mollusca; class Bivalvia; order Adapedonta; family Hiatellidae; genus Cyrtodaria; species Cyrtodaria siliqua. The sequence continues at coordinate 154,373 of JAWPHD010001705.1, read as the reverse complement.
AGAATCGACACTTTCGCGCTTACATGTCACGTTCGCAGGAGGCGATATGGAAGAATAATGGGAATATATCTAAATACGAGTAAAACTTTCATAATGTGTGTACGTTATGTATATTCAATGTACATATGCACCTACATACGACTGATCTCGACACACCATAAGTTATTGTTAATGACATAATTTGTTCGGGAAAACTCGACGACTCTGCTAGTTGTCGCTGCGTAAATCATTAATGTTAATTCATATGGTGTTTTAAGCCTATATTAAATTCTTGTTTTGTGATCTAACTACACTTTTTTCTTTGCGAATACAAGAGAAAAAACTCATGAATCATGATGTTGTTCTGTTGCATATGAAATGTGTATGTCCATTTAAGGGTCACACGGCCATCTTGATTTCTTATTTTATCAAAATAGTCTAAAGCAATGTGTTTGTTTGTTTGTATTGTGTTTTACGTCATTTTCAACACATGTAAGGTTATATATGACGTTTCTTGTGTGGTGGAGGCAGACCACCCACTTTTCCTGGGTATAACCAGTACTGTATAACTCCCGCCATCCGTAAGAATCGACACTTCCTCACTTACAAATTGAGTTCTCATTGGGATTCGAACCCGCAGTATTATAGGCGAGAAGCATACTGCGAACTGTTTTAGAATCTCACTAACTAGTAATTATATTGCACTAATACTATCTTTAAACCTATGGTAGAATAAGAAGAATAAATGAAAACTTAACATTTTATATCACTATATGCAACCAGGTTTAAAGCCAACATGATGCTAGATTAATTAATACAGACGCCAATTGTAATGGTTGATCAATACTTAAAGATTGCCGGTCCCTATTCAGGTTTGGCTGAATTATTGTTTATTTGGGTTGGAAAACACAACGAGTCGATATACTTTTATTGTTAAATCATCTACATTAGCTCAATGTTCATAGTGCTAGCAGTTGTACATATTATTAAAAGTACATATTTTTGAGCACCAAAATTACTCTTCCAAATCGTCCCCAGACCCTTTAAGAGTCATAGCAAATGTATCGTCTGATCTCAAAAAACATATAAAAATGAGATATAGGGTCCTATAGAAACCACAGCGTCCGAGCGCAAAGGCATTGTAGGTCCGCACTGTAATGCAAAAAAGGACTTGAAAATACAATGAAAGAGACAAAAAACAACAAAAAGGGTAGTGAAGACAGGGTTACCGACTTGGAACGGTCAGTAGGCAATAATGCCCACCGGTTAGCTTGAATCGATGTTATATGCACACAATCCTCGCTATTATCCTGTCTTCAGCGCCCACATAGACAAGACAGTGTAAACAAAACTACATCCCATCAAAAGGAATTCTCTAACAATAAAGTCCACATCCTGAGAAACTAACTATAGAAACACATACAAAATAATAAAACATCTCAGGATGTATCCAGAATCGTACTGAAGAACCATAGTAGTCGCAGCTAAAGAGACAACCAATCTAGGGTACGACCAGATAACCCGAGGGATGAAAGCTCATGCACCCACCTCCCTTAGTTGGGGTTTCAGTAGGTACAATCATAGAGTCCCAAGAGGTAGTCCAGTCATCGCACAAGTGAAAAGAAAAGCGTAATGACTTACTGTAGAGGGGTCAATCACTAAACATGCAGTGCGCTGTAAAACCAAAGTGTTATATCCTTTTCTGACGAACTTCAGATTAAATTTGTAAAGCGGTCAGGAAACCCGTCAGACCCCTGTAACTGTCGAAGTTGATAGACCGCATCTACATAAAATGAGGGTTGTGATATGCCTAGTCGCAGAAGTGTCTTATGGTTGGTGTTGTACTTTTCCAGCAGGCCCTGGTAGCGGCGGTAGAATTTAGAGAAAGATCTACGTGGTTTGTGATAACGAAAACCCTGCTGAAGAAGTTTACTTGTAATAACTTGATTTCGATCATTGAAGTCTATAACATCATAACACGCTCCAGCAAATCGAATAAGCTGGGAGATATACACCCCGTATGAGGTAGCACGAGGTACATCTCCATCCAGGTATGGATAGTTAACGATGTTAAAATTGAAATCATCTCTCTTATCATAGATTTTAGTATGAATACAATCATTTGAAATCGAGAGATGAAGATCGAGAAATGCTACTACTTTATCCCAACTGATGGCTCTGGTGGATAAATGTTAGTAACCATATGAGCAAAGAACGGATTATCAATATTGAGTATGTCATCAAGATACCGAGAAGTATTATTAAAGGCATCAATAATTTCACCCTGGATAGCAGGTGACAAAGACTAATTATGTTGATGAATTCTGCAACGTATGCCGATATTTAATTATCACCGACGCTGTTGCGAAACAATTTACGAAACTGTGATTGTTTCAATAAAATTGCTCATTTTAGTGCGAACTATAGTTTTACTTTTCTACCTCAGAAGGCTTCATATTATCGTGATAATATCGTCAAGATAGAAAAAGCCTGCGTATCACAAGTAACAGCCAAAAGACTAAACTTAAAAGCAGACAACATATCCTATAAGTGGTTAAACAATACTCAGAGCATTTTACCGGCCAAGTCACGAAACATTGTGTCCATGTTTCATGAAAATCCGTTTTGCTGTTTCAGTCTTAGGATGTCATCTCAGACTGTCAATAGGGGATGGAATGTCATCGCAGACTGTCAATAGGGGATGGTATGTCATCTCAGACTGTCAATAGGGCTCAATGTTCTAAAAATAACTTGAAACGGTCGATGATTTTGGACAAACATATATGTATGTATATGTGATTTACTCAAAATCATTACGTAGTCCCACCTATATTCCATTAATCGATGGAAAAGCTTATATTAACAGGATCTTATAACGGATATTTCGACAATAAAACACTGACAAATGATATAACCTGTTTAATATTACCCATTAAATGTTTTAAATTTACAACATGCAAACTTTCTAAGCCGAAATTACGGTTTTATTTCATACCCCATCCCACCCCGTTTTCGCTTATTGGAGAAGGGGTTGGATGGGGTATGAAAGTTAATACTCGGACCCCGTAATGATGATTATACAGTTAAAAAAAGTATGATAATGGACCTTTGGAAACGGCCGAGCACGACACATACGAAATATTGCAGTCTCGGTTTGATTGAGACTGTTCATGAGCGGTAGTGAAATATGCTTGCTACCGCTCACGCCCTCTAGCCCCGGTATGAGCAGAACTCAATATTCATAAAATCAACAGTACACAATTTTAACCATCCCAAAGATGGCATGCATACGGCGGTGGACATGGAGTTATTTGCTTCCCCATGTCGTACGGCGTATGGTCCCAGTATCCAATAAAAGTAAATGCCCCGAAGAGCGAAATAAAAATAATGGAATTTAGTTGGGAGCAGCGGTTATGAAGCCTGCGTATCACAAGTACAGCCAAAAGACTAAATCAAAAAGCAGACAACATATCCTATAAGTGGTTAAACAATACCCAGAGCCTTTTATAGGCCGGAGTAGTGGAACCACCGAATCAAAAATTAAGTAAGAAAACAAAAGAAATTGAAAATGTAACACCGATAACTAAATATAAGTATCGGGCTCAGCGATCTCCAAAGATCGAATGAATAACAGTACTGATTGCAAGCGCGGGGAGACGTTTTACTGCCGCCACACTGCACAAGCAACGCCACTGTGCTATAAAAAAAGTATGATAATGGAACTTTGGAAACGGCCGAGCACGACACATACGAAATATTGCAGTCTCGGTTTGATTGAGACTGTTCATGAGCGGTAGTGAAATATGCTGGCTACCGCTCACGCCCTCTAGCCCCGGGTTGAGCAGAACTCAATATTCATAAAATCAACAGTACACAATTTTAACCATCCCAAAGATGGCATGCATACGGCGGTGGACATGGAGTTATTTGCTTCCCCATGTCGTACGGCGTATGGTCCCAGTATCTAATAAAATTAAATGCCCCGAAGAGCGAAATAAAAATAATGGAATTTGGTTGGGAGCAGCGGTTATGAAGCCTGCATATCACAAGTAACACCCAAAAGAATAAATTAAAAAGCAGACAACATATCCTATAAGTGGTTAAACAATACCCAGAGCCTTTTATAGGCCGGAGTAGTGGAACCACCGAATCAAAAATTATGTAAGAAAACAAAAGAAATTGAAAATGTACCACCGATAACTAAATATAAGTATCGGGCTCAGCGATCTCCAAAGATCGAATGAATAACAGTACTGATTGCAAGCGCGGGGAGACGTTTTACTGCCGCCGCACTGCACAAGCAACGCCACTGTGCTATAAAAAATGTATGATAATGGACCTTTGGAAATGGCCGAGCACGACACATACGAAATATTGCAGTCTCGGTTTAATTGAGACTGTTCATGAGCGGTAGTGAAATTTGCTGGCTACCGCTCACGCCCTCTAGCCCCGGGTTGAGCAGAACTCAATATTCATAAAATCAACAGTACACAATTTTAACCATCCCAAAGATGGCATGCATACGGTGGTGGATATGGAGTTATTTGCTTCCCCATGTCGTAGGGCGTATGGTCCCAGTATCTAATAAAATTAAATGCCCCGAAGAGCGAAATAAAAATAATGGAATTTAGTTGGGAGCAGCGGTTATGAAGCCTGCGTATCACAAGTAACAGCCAAAAGACTAAATTAAAAAGGAGACAACATATCCTATAAGTGATTAAACAATACCCAGAGCCTTTTATAGGCCGGAGTAGTGGAACCACCGAATCAAAAATTAAGTAAGAAAACAAAAGAAATTGAAAATGTACCAGCGATAACTAAATATAAGTATCGGGCTCAGCGATCTCCAAAGATCGAATGAATAACAGTACTGATTGCAAGCGCGGGGAGACGTTTTACTGCCGCCACACTGCACAAGCAACGCCACTGTGCTATAAAAAAAGTATGATAATGGACCTTTGGAAACGGCCGAGCACGACACATACGAAATATTGCAGTCTCGGTTTGATTGAGACTGTTCATGAGCGGTAGTGAAATATGCTGGCTACCGCTCACGCCCTCTAGCCCCGGGTTGAGCAGAACTCAATATTCATAAAATCAACAGTATACACTTTTAACCATCCCAAAGATGGCATGCATACGGCGGTGGACATGGAGTTATTTGCTTCCCCATGTCGTACGGCGTATGGTCCCAGTATCCAATAAAATTAAATGCCCCGAAGAGCGAAATAAAAATAATGGAATTTAGTTGGGAGCAGTGGTTATGAAGCCTGCGTATCACAAGTAACAGCCAAAAGACTAAATTAAAAAGCAGACAACATATCCTATAAGTGGTTAAACAATACCCAGAGCCTTTTATAGGCCGGAGTAGTGGAACCACCGAATCAAAAATTAAGTAAGAAAACAAAAGAAATTGAAAATGTACCACCGATAACTAAATATAAGTATCGGGCTCAGCGATCTCCAAAGATCGAATGAATAACAGTACTGATTGCAAGCGCGGGGAGACGTTTTACTGCCGCCACACTGCACTAATCCGACGATCTAGAAGTGATCGAACACGGAACAATCAAAAGGAAAAGAGATAACATACGTGAGTAGTCTTATGTAACGGACAATGTTAATATTTAAATAAAGGGACACATGGCAATCTTTTCCAGCTACCAATAATGGTAAGCCCATTTATTTTCCCCGTCAATGAGTGTGTTGTAGGTCGGGGAACCATCCCACCGCACACTTTACAAATATAAATATAAACCTATTTTTCAGCACACTCATTCCAGACTTTATTAATCCAGTATCGTTTTGAGTTTAAACCTGCTTGTATATATTTAAATACAAATGTGAACTTTCAACTGTTCTTTGTTAATCTACCATAGGTGTTAATATATTATTGTTGATATATAATAAACATTTTGCTATATACCTGTATACTGTTCTTACAATTAATATTAAGGAATGAACAAATGCAAATTATATAAAAACAAAATCTAACGGGACGCATCAAGATTGCCGAGTATCCTTCAAGATTATATCTGTGTATATCTGTGTATAAATACATTATCGTCTACTCGTTAATGCAAGTTCAATACAGGTTGGACGGTACAGTAAAATTGTCCATCAAGTGAAAGTAAAATTGTGTTATTAATGATATAAATAATTTAAGCACCGCAAGAATAGTTCTTCATGGGCTTACTTATGAAATTGACAACATACCATTTTCAAACGGTTACACAGAATGTGTAGGGAATAACTGGACATCGCCAGGTTTTCTGCATTAAATAAAAGAATGAAAATGTTGATATACATTTTTTCTGTTAATTAAAATGAGTTCGAGATTTTTGATAATTTCTAAAAATCATTTATTTTCCCCAAAACAACACTATTAAAAGTTGTTAATTTATTCATTACCTTTAATCATAATACTACCAATGGAACTATGGATACAGATTGTGTATGTAAAATTATACATTTATCAAACAACCTAGAAACTGTAAGTGACAAAATTGACGATGCAGTTAAATATTTTATTGTTGTCATGGACGAACTCCGTTATTTGAAAAAGAAGTTTCAAAAAGTATTAATGATAAGAGGGAGAGGTCATACATAGGCATTGCCTGTTGTCCAATCCCATTCGGTACTTGAATAAAATATTGTTTAAATAAATAATAAGAGAGCAGATGAATCGTTTGAAAATGCTTGTGGAAGTGGTCGTAAACAATTATTTGAGTTACTTAACATAATTAGAAAGAATAAAAACGAAGTAAATCGTCAACATATGGTTCATGCAAGAACTAATTATTAAAATGTGATAAGAAAATATCTCTTCGAACAAGATGTAACTAAAACTGCCAAGCTTATTAATGCAAAGTTAAAGAAAGAGAAATTGTATTTAAAATTATTAAAAGAGTCTGTCTCTCCCAGGAAACCTGATAATATAACAAGACATACGTTCGCAACCTACTCTAAAGCAATTAATAACCCAAACTTAACCATTTTTTCAAGCTGATGATGATATACTACATTTCAATGAACGATTGTAAAATTCACGATATCATGTTCGCTGAAATAAATGTCGTTATCAATATTGCTGAAATTAAAAAGGCAGTCTCTCAACTAGGTCAAAGTAGGAGTGGACGGCCAGACAGGCTAATAAACGGGTTTTACATACATGGTATATACGACCTTATGCCGTATTTAAACAAATTATTTAATATTATTCTCGATGTTGGATACTTCCCAGAAACTTGGAGCGAAGGTTACATTGTTCTAATACACAAAAAGGGAAGCACTAACAATGTGAATAACTTTAGAGGTATTACATAGATGAGCACACTAGGAAAACTGTTTACGCCCATATTAAATAATAGACTTACGATATGGGCCGAAAACTATAGTGTATATATCGAGTCACAGGTCAGTTTTAGAGCAGGCATGAACACTGTTGATAACATATTTGCCCAGCACGGTATTATATCGCACCTATTAAACAAAGGTGAACACTTATTCTGCGCCTTTGACTATATAGTTCTGAAAAATGTCTGGTATAAATTAATAAAACTTGGCATTAGAGGGAAAATTTTAAATGTTATCCGTTCAGTGTACAACCATGTTTAATCAAAGGTTAAGGCTAATACAACACTAAGTGATGCATTCCAATGTCGCTTAGGCGTACGTCAAGGTGAAAACATGTCTCCTTTTTATTTTCCATGTATCTTAATGACCTGGAAAAGGAATTTTATCTTAAAGGATCTAATGGAATTGATATAGACGCGCTCAAGATATGTATTTTATTATATGCAGATGAAATAATTATATTTGTTAAAAATGCCGATGAACTTCAAACAAATCTTAATATATACTACTCAACATTTGCTAAGGATCACTTTTATTCTTCCATATAATTTTATTACAATAACGATATTAATTTGAATCAAGTCATGATATTACATGACCATACACTGCCTTAAATAATTTCATGTAAAATAAAAATAATGCTATTTATTTCAGCAAGAAATTTAGACAGCAGAAAAGTGATCCTTAGCACACTTTGAGTAGTATAGTATACGAATATTGTAACCGTTGGAAATTAACCGTTAACACTGAAAAAGAAGTAATAGAATTCAGAAAAAGTGGAATGTTAGCCCGAAACCTTGCTTTTAAATACGGGGACACTTCATCTAACATTGTCAAAGCAATTTTCAAAATAAATAAATGCCTGTATAGGTTTGTTAACATATCCCCGATACATACACTTGAATTAATTGATAAGCTGGTCGCACCCATACTAAATTATGGTATAGAAGTATGTTTGTTTTGTAAAGCAAATCAGATTGAACGGGTACATATGCAATTGTGTAAGTTTCTGCTTGGGGTGAAAAGGTCAAATGTTTTTATTTACGGTGCACTAGGTAGATTTTATTTGTTTAACATTTTATTTCAAATATCAAGTTTACATACATTTTTTGACAAACAATAAGATGTGATTGTTATGATCCTGGGACCATACGCCGCTTGATATAGGGGATGAAATAAAGATACGCATATTGCTATATCCACCGCCATATGCTTGCCGTCTTCGGGAAGGTTAACATTCTGTACTGTTGATTTTTATGAATTTTGAGTTTTGCTCAACCTGGGGCTAGAGGCGCGAGCGGTAGCTAGCATATTTCACTACCGCTCATGAACAGTCTCAATCAAACCGAGACTGCAATATTTCGTATGTGTCGTGCTCGGTCGTTTCCAAAGGTCCATTATCGTACTTTTTTTCATACAAGTGTTATTTGTAATAATACCTCTGCCCTCTATTAAGAATTTATTCATACATTGCATGATCATAAATATAACGTTTTGCTAATTACTGCTAAGTAACCTATAGTTAAAATCATATCCTGAATCACATTCCATATTTTTTTTAATAATATTACCTTTTGCTAAGGGGTACATGAATATTGAGAACAATTCAATATTTATTATTCTTTTAACTTGTTCTATATACATAGAGTAGATTGGAAGATATCTTCTCAATTTGCAAGAATAAATATACTTTTTATAGAGAAGCGCTAAAATGTATAAAATATTGTCAATATATGTTAAACATTTAGGGCCTAGAATCATATCCTTCGGTTCTAATTCTAACGAAATATTACATTCTTCCTTCAGATGACCGGACAGCTCTATAAGAAAATTTCTGGAAAAGATGCAGTCGTAAAATAAATGTAAATAGTTTCTTTAGAATTATTAAACAAAGGACATAGTTTGGTTTCTGACATTCCACATTTATGTAATTTTGCATTGTTAAAATAATTCTATGTAATTCCGCCGAATTATTTGATTTTTTCTATTCTTTATATCCTACAATTTCTTCCAAATCGTCCAAAATTTTGAATTGCAAATATTGGAGGTATGTATCGTCTACGGAAATAAATGTTTGTTTATATGATGCATTCCAATCCTCGATATTTAAGGTTATGTCCAAATCTGTTTCCCATTTGTTTTGGGAATTGCTAGGTGATTCGACGACTGACTTCAAAAACGGAGGATAAAACATCTGATTTACTTGTTTGGCCCTTTTATAACATTATTATTTATTGGATGTTCGATCTTAGTTTGGTTTCATATACGTCTTTCCCAATCACTCGGGACTGCACTAACCACACTTTTATATTTGTGTTATAAAATATTGGTTATGATAAAACCTCCACCGCCTATTTATTTGAATTTTCCTGTATCATTGCCCAAGACAGTATCACATTTTTCCAGAAGCTATTTACATGATCGCCTACTTTTATAAGACCGTGTTTATGTAGATGCCAAAGTTTATATCCTACGTTTTTTTCCAAATCGTCCAATTGTTTTCCATGGCGCAAACTTATCAGGATCTAGACGTTTTTTGTTTTTAATCCAACTTAATTTAAGTGAGTGACTTAATGATTTAATATGTGGACTTTTCAATAGACCCTCTTCGACTCTATTTATCATAATATTGCGTTTGATTTTATCAGGTTTATTTGACGGAAGAAAATTAAACATCAACATATGCATGTACCGATAAACATAGTCAGGGTTGACTATCTACAAACTCAAAATCGATTCGCACTTTACCTTCAGTGATGACCTATACTATTAATGTGAACAACTTGATATTAATTGGATACTTAAAATGCATATAAATGAAACGGGTATCGTGTAAATATTTGATCGATAAGGATCGATAATCACTTCAAATTTCGTATAATGTATTTATTAGCAACTGTCATTGTGTTAGTTAACACAGTATAACTTACCGTGATAAAGTCGAGAAAAAGTATAATACAAATAGGAATATATACATTTATATATGTTTTTTTCTGACTAATAAATATATAGGTAATACACTATATTGGAATAAGAATATATAAAGCGTAATTAGGTAAGTTATATACGTTATATGTATGTTAAATATATGTTTGTATCACGTACTGGTGTCAGAAAACAGTAGTTTGATAAAGCGTAACACACATTCATACATGCATAATGATTCAAAATGAGAAAGTTTGCACATCTATTGTTATAAATATTCAAAACGCTGTAGTAACAATTTTAGCAAAACAAGTTTTAAAATATGCACAATGTATGCATTATGAATATTTATTAACATGAACACCAGGGTTCGTTTAGTGCAACGTGGTGACTGTAAAAAGTCTCTCAGTGTTATTTTACTGGTCTTTTGGGATCATCAACGAGCCCAGTATATTTGGATTTGAAGCAAAATACCGCTTTAGCCGGTGCTAGGAGCCTTGAGAGGTGTTGTCTTACATAACCTCTCATGAACAGACTCAATAAAACCGAGTCAGGTACTTCATTCTATTGGCTGTGTATGTTGCTGCCGAAGGATCACCCTTATCTGTGTTGATTACTAAAGTAGTGATAACTTTGTATGAAATGTCCTTTACTAACAGAGTTTTGAGTTCTTAAAAGTCAAAACCGGGCAACCAAACACTTTCTTCCTTATCTCAGTATATTAATTATAAAAGCAAATTACCGCTTATGTCGGTGCTAGGAGGTGTGAGAGGTGTTGTCATACATAACCTCTCATGAACAAAAACAATAAAACCGAGTCTGGTACTTCATTCTCTTGGCTGTGTATGTTGCTGCCGAAGGATCTCCCTTATCTGTGTTGATTACTAAAGTAGTGATACCTCTGTATGAAATTTCCGTTGTGGCCATATTTGACCCCGTTGTCGCCATTTGAACAAACTAGGTAGAGGATCATAAACTTATGTCTCAGTATATTAAACAAATAAAGGCATGTAATAAAGTTAATATATCAGTTTTGTGTCGACTGCGACCTACGCCACACAATCAATCACAATCATATCACATACTTTCCAAAAGCGAGATATAGGGTCCTATAGAAACCACAGCTTCCGAACGCAATGGCATCGTAGGTCAGCACTGTATTGCAAACGAGGAAGACTCAGTCACCCGGCCCGCTTCTGATTTCTTCGCTACGCTATGCTATGCGGATCCAGAACCAAGGTCTGGGGGAAAAAAAGAATTTTGAAATCTCCCCTCACGTTGGGGCCGATTATTGCGAGACTTTGAGAGAGACTATGAGTCTTTCAAAATATATTTCGAAGTTAATTAACATTAATTCCTTAATTATTGAGAATTAGGAGAAACAGCAAGTTACGTCAACAAGTATAACTGGTTTATTGATTTTGTATGTTTATTTATAACATGATGTTGCGCAAACCTCGCCTTTATGGGCGTGAACAAAACGCGCGAATCAATTTGGCAAATCGCCAGTAATTAATCATTCTAATCTGCACAAATTCCTAAAAGTAGTTCAAGCATAAATTAAAGGCAAGGTAAATGACATCAGAGACATAATAAAAGGGTTGACATTAGGGCTACCTTATTAGAACGTTCAGTGGCCAAAAAGGCCGCGTTTGGGGGATTGTACCAGGGTTTAGGGTGTACCAAACTTCACTCTGACCTTATTGTCAGTACCTCGTGGACACTGGTTGAAGCTTTGTTGGAAATGATGGCTTGAAACCGGAACAAATACCCTTTCCACCATAAATAGTTGTGTTTGGGTAGTTGCACTTATATTTTGTTTAATATACTATCGTTATTTTCAATGTTTTGTCATACATGGTTTGTATATACATTTCGATTTAAAACATATATTTTAAAGTGTAAACTTAAGATAATCCCATGTTTTTTTATGGAAGATTTCTGCCCGATGATGATATATTTGTTTATATAGATTGCATTTTAACCGTTCATAATAAAAGAGGGTACAGCAACAAAACAAAAGCAATACCCCAAAAAATAACAAAAACAAACAAACAAACAATACCCTCCAAAAAACAATAACCATCGCATTAGGTATTTTCATTAATTAGTAATTGGAAGGAGCCCTCGCATGTATGTTGTTTTATTTAAAGTTTTGATAATGGACATTCATTGTATTTCTCGTTTAAATTTAGTACCCATTTTTTAGCTCTACTGGCCAACGGCCAGCAGAGCTTATGGGAAGGTGTGTTGTCTGTCGTCCGTCGTCCGTCTGTCTGTCTGTCGTCTGTCGTCTGTCGTCCGTAAACTTTTCTTCAAACGACTTCTCCTCAGAAACCGCTTGGCTAATTTTGTCCAAACTTCACATGAATGATCCTTAGATAAATGTTTTTTAGATTTGTTAAAATTAGGTCAGTGCTACATTCAAGATGGCTGTCATTACCATATATATTCAAAACCTTAAAAAACCTTCTTCTCCAGAACCGCTGGACAGATTTCAACAGTTTTTCTTTTAAAATGATCGCCAACGCCTAGACTGTCAAGTTTGTTCAAATAAAGTTCCTAGAATTTAAAATGGCCGTACCCCGGGGGTCCAAAGTTTGTATATTGAGGTTTTGCATGTTTTTCATATAGACATTCAGGAAAAAACTTTAAAAAATCTTCTTCTCTAAAACCACAAGGCACAGAGCTCTCATGTATTACGTGTAGCATCAGCTTATGGTCCTCTACTAAGTTTGTTCAAATGCTGACCCTGGGGTCAAATTTGTCTCCGCCCCGGGGGTCACAGTTTTACATAGACTTATATAGGATTTTTTAAAAAAATCTTCTTCTCGGAAACTACAACAGCCAGAGGTTTGATATTTTGCATTTACTATAAGCTTATGGTCCTTTACCAAGTTTGTTCAAATGGTGACCCTCGGGTCACATTTGGCCCCGCCCCAATGGTCACATGTTTTACATAGACATGTATGTCTTAAAAAATTAAATAAAAACTTAAAAAATCTTCTTCTCTGAAACTGCAAGAGCCAGAGGTTTAATATTTTACATTTGCTATAAGCCTGTGGTCCTCTACCGAGTTTGTTCAAATGGTGACCCAGGGGTCACATTTGGCCCCACCCCTGGGGTCACAGTTTTACATAGGCTTGTATAGGGAAAAACTGAAAAAAATATTCTTCTCAGGAACCACATGGCACAGAGCTCTCATGTATCACATGTAGCATCAGCTTATGGTCCTCTACTAAGTTTGTTCAAATGGTGACCCTCGCCCAAGGGTCACATGTTTTACATAGACATGTATAGGGAAAAACTTAAAAAATCTTCTTCTCTGAAACTGCAAGAGCCAGAGGTTTAATATTTTGCTGTTGCTATAAGCTTATGGTCCTTTACCAAGTTTGTTCAAATGGTGACCCTGGGGTCATTTGTTCTACATAGACATGTATAGGGAAAAACTGAAAAAATCTTCTTCTCTGAAACTGCAAGAGCCAGAGGTTTAATATTTTGCATTTGCTATAAGCTTATGGTCTTCTACCAAGTGTGTTCAAATGGTGACCCATTGGTCACATTTGGCCCCACCCTGGGGGTCACAGTTTTACTTAGGTTGTATAGGAAAAAACTGAACAAAATCTTCTTCTCTGGAACCACATGGCACAGAGCTCTCATGTATTACATGTAGCATCAGCTTATGGCCCTCTACCAAGTTTGTTCAAATGGTGACCCTGGTGTCAAATTTGGACACGCCCCGGGGGTAACAATTTTTAAAAAAAATAAAAAAAATTAAATGTTTTTCTTTTTAATTTGATTTTTTTTTTTTTTTCTCAATTTTTTTTTTTTTTTTTTTTTTTTTTTTGATAGATTCGATTTTTTTTTTAAATTTTCATTATCTTTTTAATTACTTGACACTGACTTTAAAATTTCTTGTCGGCGCTACTCATCTTAAATGCCTTGTTGAATTTCGACGAAACTTGGCAGGAAGCATCGGTAAGATGTCTAGTTGTGCATATCATGCTTTTGTTCCAGTTCGCTGATTTTTGACTGAGTTATGGCCCTTTGACATTTTTATTTTAAATTTCTTATCGGCGCTACTCCTCTTAAACGGCTTGTTGGATTTCTACGAAAGCCTCCGTGTGATGTCTAGTTGTGCAAAGTGCAGTATATCAATGAAATCTTGGACAATTTCGAAAAACAGCTTGATCTTGTTAGTAATAACAGAGTTATGGCCCTTGATTTGTTGAAAAATGCTATATTGTATTTTCCTTTGTTAAATCTATAGGAGAAGAGAGCTATATCAAGCTATATCTATCTAAATCTATAGAGCTGTTTTAGCCAGTAGAGCGTCCACAGGCCCTCTTGGGCCTCTTGTTTCTTGAAAGGAGTAAAAAGAGCGGAAATCTTCCACACATACATATATATAACAAAGATATCTATAGATATCCATTAAATACAATTTGTTATGAATACAGTTGTTGTTTTTTAAATAATAAAAAATAATTTTCCTTGAATATTATGCAGAAGTCAATGACTAGATATATTAAATTTAAACATTTTAAAAAACAATTAATTATAGGTATGTTATTATGCACACAGCAGGCTTACTATACTGTCCTATAGTTAAACTTAAGTGTCAACATGGTCAAGGTGACTGAACTGATATGACCGGATTACCAACAGTTCGGCAAAGCTAATGCTTTATCATTTAACGGCTTCAATTATTATTATTTTCTGTTTGACTTGTATATATACTGTTATAATACACGGTTACAAATCACAAGGAATGTAATAATTGACCTCTCTTAAGGAATAGTCACTAGTATGTTGTCAATGGCTTTGTAGTTTCCATAACACACGTCTTAACAACCAAACAAACGTGAGGCGAATTATCACGTAATTCATGCATGGCATTATTTCATAATTTATGTTTGCGGATCTTTTAATTACTTAAATGCGAGTAATTAAAATGCGCATTCATCATCATTGAGGTTATCAAAAAATCATTCAAATTATAGATTCAAAACATGTCATTGTGTGGCTTTTATCCTGAAATTATTACTATTAAATGTATCATATACTGAGCAAAAATAAAAAGTACCCCTTTTTCTTTCCCTTATTATATATACAGCCAAACAGGAAATAATAAATGATGTATACAGAATAATTATATCGACCACAAACAAATGATTTTTTTGAAAAGTTCAGTATAAATGGGAGTTGTTCCCCTTTTTCTTAAACCATGCATTTTTGATAAAAACAAATAAAATCTACAAACATTACCTCAGTTTGTCCAAGACAATATCCTCTATACGTTGCTTTAGAAAAAAATCACAGAAAAATTCTACACCAATTATGTAAGTAGCAGCTTTTGATTATCAAAAATCATCAAATTAGCTGCCTTTAAGGTTTCCATAGCATCCCTAAAAGAGTATTGCTTGACAAAATTTGGAATTGTTTAAAGGAATGAATAGTACTCAGTAAAGTGTGCTTAAAAGCATCGAACATTGTTTGATTGAAGCCCTGTTTAAGCTGTCCTACGCCCTCAAAAAATGGCCTATGGGAATACCAGCAAACCAATTGGGTACTTTTTTATTTTGGTGAGTATAGTAACCGAGAAGGCGGTTTTGTACTGCTGTGCCACGCTCGATCATGTGCTCTAGTATTAGAGGCTATGAAGTGAAAATGTTAACAATGGAGTAAACACTATAATGGAGGAAGCTTTAACGATGTTATTATTATCAAATTTCCACGTGGCTTATAACTATTTACGTGTTTGGCCTACATTTTTCTCCGCACATTTTTTTGCCTCGGAAAGCGCGAGGTGATAAAACATTCTTTATTTGGAAGTCACGTGCATAAGACAAACTTTGAGTCGAATGAAATTCGTCGCAATCGTAGAGGTACACATTAATTGTAATTTCGGGGATGTTGATTTGTTCGAAATACATTATTACAGTATCGGAATAAGGATATTGGAATAACTACATGCATTTTAGATTCTTTAACTGGTAGAAGAACAGTTTTATCACCTACTTGCCCGAGCATACATTGAAATGGTTTGACGATAAAATACCAAAACGGCTGATACATCTTACAATGAGCACTAGCAGTTGTGACGTCCCGTGTTTCTTTTCATTTTTACCCTTAGGCTATCGAAGATGCTCACTGTGGGAGCACGCTGGAATGAATGCAGTTTTCACCACAATAATCATAGTAGTAATTTCTGGAATTGAATGTTGTTGCTTCTAGTTGTCAGTAGTAGTTTTTTTCTGTTTGTTCAGCTAAACAACCTAGTGATTCCCTCCTACGTACGTGCAAATTGCATATCATTTAAAAGGTGAAGCGATCTCTTAGTTGATACACTTGTTGAATCGTTATACGTCAATTTAAAATAGATCTTCCATCGTTTAAACATCCTGGTAATTTTATTGTAATTCACAAGTGTTTGTGATAACCATCAATAATTCATATACCACGAGTGCTTGCTTGATATAACGGATATGAATGTAAGATTGTTATATGACACATTCAATAACATAATAAGCAACTAGCGTCGTACCCTAGATTGGTATCCCCTTTTACTACAACTGCTGTTGTTATTCCGTACAATTCTGCTTCCATCTAAGTATGAATTTATTATATATTTTAAAACTAAATATAGGTGTATTATTTTCTATTTTTTATGGATATGGACTTGTTAGAGATTTTGATTTGATGCGATGCACTTGTATTTACACAGGCTAGACAATTTGGGCGCTGACGTCAGTATACTAGCGAGGTTGTGTACACATCGAATCGATTAAGCTAACCAGTATACCATTTTGCATTTTGACCGTTCCAAGGCGGTAACCCTGTCTTCGTCACTCTTTGTGATGTATATTGCTCTTTTCATTGTATATTTATTTTGCTCTTTGTTTCTGGTACAGAACGGACCTATATAGTGCTACTTGTACGAGGGATGATCAAAAAATGCATAGACTTTTCTTATAACTATTGATCGGTGTGTTCAATTTATATGAATTGTAACTATAAAATATTAACATATATTTCGCATATGTGTACATAATTTCATCGCACAATCGTCAAAGTTTACATGAAAGTTTCGTAGTATTAAATAAACTCGTTACTGCATCGTACACACTTCTTACAGTATTAGGGTAAATTGCAATACATTATTTACCAAACTTAATCATTATTAAACAGTAAACTAATTAATATTCAGCGTTATCGTATTATTATTATTTGTATGTCAATACTATTTCTTTGTGAAATGAAGGTATTACCAATATTGATCGCAGTTTTAGCTACGCTGCAATAAGGTTCTTATCCTGTATTTTATTCATTTTATTTTATTAAAATATTAAAATACCTGCGGGAATATGACAAAATCCATCGGCGCCAGGTAGGGTGAATACGGTGGGTGGCTGATAATCTGCAGGTCAATCAGGGACAGTTTCAGTTGCGTTGTTGCCTACACATGGGGAGGGGCACTATCTTGGTGTAGAAGGAAATAGCTGATAGAAAGGCCTGGGCGCTTCTTTTTCAATGCTTGCACAAGACCGCACATACTTATTAAACATTGCGCTTCGATTAACGGAGCTAACAACATTTAAAACATTCTTTATACAATTTCGATTTATTTTGTAAATAGTTTAGCAGCGAATAAAGGTTTATTTCATTTCATATCAATACTGAAAACGTAGTTTCCAAAATGTTTATCGTGTTAAAAAAAATATTTAAATTTTTAAAGAGTAAGATAAAAAATAAAAATATCATACTAAATTAAAATCCGATATTATTAAAATATAATTTAAATTGAGCTTAACGTTGAGTTATACTCCGAATTGACCTTGTTATTGTTTGGGACGGCGTGTGTCAGTAGCATGCCCCGTCTGTCAGCGAACATAATGCACATGAACTTCCCGCCACATTGGTTTACTCAAGCCTTTCTGGCAGATGATTGTTGTTTCGTCTCTGGGTCAAACATCCACAATCATGTTCCATCCGTAGTAATGATACAGTCCAAAAAGTCATCACCTTCACATCTGTATCTTCTAAGGAATTTGTGTGAATCTTCTACCCAGCGCTCTCTTTGATTATCCGTCAATAGGCGGGGCACCAACGGGCGCATACTCTTTACATGTTAAGATGATAATAGTCCACACTGATCCATAGCTGACCTCTATTTCATCTGAAAGCTCCCTAATTGTCATGCGTCTGTCTTGATTGACGAGTTATTTAACTGACGTCACTAACGCCGGCCCGATAATTGTTGGTCGACCTCTTCCCTTGTCGTCTAAAGTCGATTCCCGTCCATCTCTGAAATGTTTGTGCCGCTAGAAAACCAGCGACCGCATTTTTCATATATTGTATTGTCTGCGTAGGGGTCGTTAATAAATTTACGCAAAAATTGATCACTGCGCGTGTTTCTGTAGTTTCAGCTGACGCCATAAATACGTCGTTGTTTTTTTGTTAATTTTGTTAAACAACTACACCGTATGCGAAATCTGAGTGAAAATGTCGTCGGAAAACCATCCAACAGTTCAAATGACGTCATTCTAGCTGCAAAAACATTTTGGCGTCATTTTCCGCACGAGTACTGCGTGCTCTGCGTTTCCAGAATAGTGGTACTTATTTGTAAACGTGAAAGAAATATAAAAAGATCGGACAGGGAAAGTAGCATTCAAGGAGGACAGTAAACCACAAAACACAGAAAGAAGATGAAATAATCAAATACACAATTCGAATGCGATATTCCAAACCGTTAAAAAGTTATAAGAAATGTCCACCTATTTCGTTATGATCCCTCGTATGTGGTCATTTAGAAACCGCACAATAAACCGACATGGCACCCATTGCGTTTGAGTGCTGCGGTTCCTATAGGCTTATTTTTATCATGTATGCTTTTCAACCCTTTTGTGTTTGTGATGTCGTTTGCATTTATTATTGCTTTTGCCTTCTTTTTGTCTGTTTGCGTGTTTGTTTCTGTGTTTCGTGGTTGACTGTCCTCCTTGAATGCTATTTTTCCTGTCCGATCTTTTTATATTTATTTTTATGCGATTTATTCTAACAGGTAACTTCTATTTCAGTGTCAACTGATTTGTTTTTTGGCGGGGACCCCATCTCTGAATTACTTTAGTTTAAGTGTCAGCAATGGCGTAAGTAGCTTTCAAGTTTGCATTGCAGTGACGTATCATTATGTTTATTCGCAGGGACTTCTGATTCGTGTACTGGGTATATGAGATTAAACAATGATTGCCGGAATACTAGCAGTACACTTGATTCTTATGCTGGGAGCACGTGGTTACAGTGACAGTGAAACAAACATTACAGTGTGAGTTCAAATATAATACTGATATGTTTCATAACATCCTGTTTACAGTTTAAATTAGAAAAACGGGTATCTAGATAGATAAAATTCGAACAGGAAAAGCAGCATTCAAGGACGACAGAAAACCACAAACACACACAGAAACAAAGAACAACAAAAGGCCAAATAAGTTGCCGCTTTCCACATCATGAAGCACATATGATTTGACTTCGGACAATCACAAGCAACCTTGCAAAGTAGATATACAAGTCGAACAGGAGGGCTACCTCACGTCCTATGGTGCACCAAATCTCCCATTTAAACTATTGGCATCCCACCGGGACAGTGTAAATAAAGAAATCCCCGCCTTGTTATATTCTCTAATATACAAGGCAGCATTATTAGGCAATACAAGTATAACACACAGATGATCATGTGTATATATATAGATAGATAGATATATTATTCAAACATAAGGCATTATGCCTAACAGTTCACATGCAAATAGTACATACATATCGACATGTATATGAAATACACACAATATTTTCCAGTTAATGACACTTTGTATAATTTTGTAGGTGAGTTTCAAGATCATCTGAATATTTTACTAGTCAAAATGTATTTGACAACTATTAAGTATATAATTGTTTAATATATATATTTAAATTAATAGTCCTAAGTTTTGATTAATACACATTTATATCTGTGGGCACAAATGGAGAAAAGGGATATTTATTGATAAAACATGTCGTCTCTTCGTTTAACACAGTTAATAATGAAAACTGTTAGTTTCTTTAATAAAAGAGTATGATAATGGACCTTTGGAAATGTCCGAACACGCCCTTTTGCCCCGGGTTGATCAGAACTCAATTTTCTTAAAATCGATAGTACATAATTTTAACCATCCCGAAGATGGCATGCATACGGCGGTGGACATAGAGATTTTCCTCCCCCATGTGCAGCGGCGTATGATCCCAGTCTCTAACAAAATATTATGCCCCGAAGAGCGAAATAAACAAAATGGAATTTAGTTGGTACAAGCGGTTATGAAGCCTGCATATCACAATTAACAGCCAAAAGACTAAATTAAAAAGCAGACAACATATCCTATGAGTGGTTAAACAATACCCAGAGCCTTTTATCGGCTGGAGTAGTGGAACCAAAGAATCGAAAATTAAGTAAGAAAAAGAAGATTGAAAATGTACCACCGATAACTAAATATAAGTATATACTCTTGTTTTCTGTTGCCATACGTTCAATACAGTTTGGTATGTTTGGCCGTTTCCAAAACTATTTGTTAACATATTCTTTTCTCTTATCATGATATAGTAAACACTCCAATACGAAGTGAAATGCTTCTTCTAGTATATTACAAAGCTGGCATTTTGGTTCGGATCTTGGCGTTTTATTTGGTCTGTGCAAGCGACCAGTTTCAATTTTTTACCTGTGACTAAAGACTCTCAGTTTTGTAAACAAATCTCTATTTTTGTTTATATTTAGTACATCTAGATAATAATTAAACCTGACATCTGATATTATTCTGTATGTACTAGCTTTAGTGGAAGCCGTTAATTCAGCTTTCCAATTGTGTATAAACATATCATAAATTTGTTGTTTAAATATATTAATGAAAAAGGAAATGTTTTCTACTCCAAACTTCATTAAATCCTGTTCGTTCCAATCAGCCTTTAATGCCCAGTTTAATTTATTAAGGTTTATAATCAGACCATTTAACATAACATTTTACATATGTTTTTTTATATTTGCGATCACTCGTAGGTGTAATTTTTAACCAGAACCGGATAATATAGACCATACTTTGAATTTTTAAAAGGACTCTCCCGAGTTCTGCGTATATGAAATGGTTTTGAGTTTGTGTTTTAACACATACAAGTTGTTTACATATTGAAGGTGTGCTTTCTCCAACTTTTCCGCATTTGAGTATTCTCATATCTCTGCGCCATAATATAAAATTGGCAAAATCAGTTGGTCAAAAATGTCCAAGCGTGGCTGACAGATAATTGTAAACTGATTTATATATGGCTTCATTTTGAAGATTGCCTTTAATGCCTGGCCACTTAATAATTCGAACCATCTGTGGTAATGACAATTCCCAAATAGGTAAATTTATTTACGATTCCAATTACATTTTTATTATATGTGAAAGATAGGTTCTGTTTTATCTGACCGCCTTTTTTAAAAAAACATGACCTTCCTTTCATTTACATTTACATCCAATTTCCATGTCTGGCATCAACTGTACAGTATATCTAACCTACCTTGTAGCCCCTTTTCAGTATCCGAAAATATCACTATGTTATCAGCGTATAAGAGTAACAACAGCTTTAACATTCCAGTATTGCTTCCTTTAAAACCATTTAGTGTAAAATATTCTTCTAAACCATCTATATACATAGACAATATGAAAGGTGATAACCAATTGTCCTGTGGCGCTCCAAGAAAAGAGCTAAAACTGTCACTAAGCTGGTTTTGATACTTTACTCTTATTTTATATTATATGTATATACATATTTAAACCAAATGCATAGAAAGCCACAATACATGTACTCAATGACTTGGCAGAAGCCAAAGAAATATAAAAAGATCGGACAGGGAAAGCAACATTCAAGGAGGACAGTCAACCACAAAACACAGAAACAAACACGCAAATAGACAAACAAGAAGGCAAAAGTAATAACAAATGCACAAGACATCACAAACACAAAAGGGTTGACAATAGGGCTACCGCCTTGGAACGGTCAGTGGCAAAGTAGACCAGTGGGGCGTTAAACTGGATCTAGGGTCCACCAAACCTCACACTTATCCTACTGTCATCCTATTAAAACAGGACAGTCTAAATAAAGAAATCCACGCCATGATCTAATCTCTAACCAACAAGGCAGCATCAATAGGCATTTTAAGTAAAACACAAATATGTTCGTGTAATTATAATACAAAAAAAAATAGCCTAGAAAACCACAATGAAGGTACGCAATGGCTTGGCAGAAGCCAGAGCAACAAGAGAATAAATCATTAAGGGCACGACAAGAAAGATCATAGACAAACATCAAACGCCACCGTCCCAATGGGATTTAGGTAGGCGTTATCATAGGGTTCACAGCCTGTCCGGTCATTGTACAATTAAAGAGGAAAGCATAGTGGCGAACTGTAAAAGGCTCCACCACCAAGCATGCAGTACGTTGCAAAATGAAAGGGTCATAACCTCTTTTGATACACATTTTAACAAGTTTAACAAAGATAGTATGAAAGTGATCATGACCAAGGATCTTACGAATTTTATAAATCCCATCACCATAGAAGTCAGGTTGTGATAGTCCTTGTCGCAGAAGAGTCCTTAAATTACTTTTATATTTGGAAAGGAGATCAGGGTTACGGTAATAAAAGTTTGCAAAGGTTTTACGAAGTTGATGGTAACGGTAACCCTGATTGAGATGCTTTTTAGTTATACAAACGTTACGAAAATTAAAGTCCTCAACTCGAGTACAAACTCTTGAAAAACGAATAAGTTCAGACAAATACACCCCATAAGAAGTTGCTCGGGGAACATCCCCATCCAAGTGGGGATAATTAACAATGTCAAAATTAAAATCATCTCTCTTGTCATAGATTTTGCTAATTATTTCACCATTTTCAATCGAGAGATCTAAGTCAACGAATGAAGTGTTATTATCAGATATGTTAGCTTTGTTAAGCTGAAGTTCTTTAGGATCAAATAGTATTAACCATAGTTGGAAAGAAAGGGTTAGGGTTGCAAAAACAACTAAATGGGTGAAATTAATATACCTTTCTTCGAAAAACTAAAATAATGTTTGCTAAACTATTATATTCTAATAAGTTCCTTTGAAATTGTTTTTTTTTGTTTGATATTATTTATTTTTTTAAATAAGAGACTATTAAGCAGACATCGTTTTATATGGATATACTTTTATTGTACAGGTCCTCCATGCTTGACGGTATATTTAAGGGTTATGATAAGCGACTTCCTCCAAAATACAGCCAAAGTAAGTAGAGCTTAACTGTTACTATTACTCACTAAAATATGATGTTTTAAACACGTTAGTAAAGGATTGGGATAATAAACATATATTTAAATGAAAATCAGTATCAACGAATATTACATTAGTGTGATCTTATTTTCAGTGTGTCGTATGTAGTTGACTGAAAGCATGTGCAAATTAAAGTTGTCAACAGTTGTGACCACGCCTGAACCTGTGTAAACAACCATCGTCTCCTTTCCAACTGACCGTTCTATGTTGGTACCTCTCATTGTCAATCCTTGCATGAATATGATGTCTCGAACTCTATTTATATATATTTATATTGATAAAAATAATTTTATCAAGTAAATTGCATGGCAAATTCATTTGCGCATATTCTAGGCTATGCGTGCTTTGCAGAGTTCATAACAATATAGTTAACATAATTAGGAGATACTTTGTTTGAAACCGGCTTTACAGATATTATAATCTCGTATTTCAATGTATAGGGAGGTAATTTCATATTTTTTAATCTTTGATTCGTTATTGCATTATAATGACAAGGTTAGTATCCATTGATTTTGCGTTTTTTCTAACTTGAAGCCCAGGACTGTTGTTTAGTGACGTTTAACCATGTTCATTATCATATTGTTATTGTAAAGTATGAAATACGCTGTTATCAAAATGGGAGATACTTAGATTGGATCACAACTAATTAGTAATAGAGAAGATCACCCTATGTCATACACATGTTTTATAATACTTCACACACATTATAAAACAGCATTCAATGCGTATGTTCTTTTAAGCTAAATAACACTAAGAACTTGCTAAACTTATTTTTCTCAGTATATATTGTCTATGTACATGTTGTTTTAAATGCTTGATTGTAAATAGTTGCGTTCTCATTATGCTACACTTCCTGTGTTACTGTTTCGATTCAATATTAAAAGCATATGTCAACAATAAAGGCTCATAACACGAGTTTAAATTGGTCCATGACGAATAAATATATTGATTATTAATTCTTATGTTGTTGAATATTAATACTTATGTTGAATCATATCTTTAAAACGGCTTATGTTTTGTATATACGTTATTTGCTATATACGGTATATAATATACAATTATGGACTTTTCAGCTGTTATACATGATGTGATATGCACAAAAAAAAATCATTATTGACCGAGGCGATAGCCGAGGTCAATAATGATTTTTTGTACATATCAACATCATGTATAACAGCTGAAAAGTCCATAACTGTTTTATTATATAACCCTCAATTTGAATTTGACAGTTTATAACAATTAAACAATAGATTTTTTCAATAATATCACATCTCGGGACAGTTTTATAAAACTGGTCAATATCAGAAAAAAACAGGTCAATATCGCTAGATATTTTTTCTAAAAAATTACTTTTTAGCCAATGAAAACGCGTCTATTTATAGGTTATATAATAATGATACGTATCATATAACGCAAAGCAAATCAACGTGATGCATAATGCTTAAGTGATCCTATAATGCATTATACTCCCTTTGGTTTGCTTATTTTTGTACATATGCTGTGATTTTCTTTCCTGTAGATTAATAAATGATCATATACATATTCCATACATGGTAGTTCAGAATTTTGGAGATCTGAAAATGGCGACTTAAATATCTGTCTCAAAATAGCCTTCAAGTGATCATATTGTCTTTGTCTTTGTCTTTGCTATATATGATACATTTTAAAATAGCCGAACACGATAAATAAGGAAGATATTGCAGTCACGGTTTGTTCATGAACGGCAGCAGAGGTTATGAAGCCTGCGCATCACAAGTAACAGTCAAAAGATTAAATTAAAAAGAAAATATTAAGGGTTATTAAACAATACTCCGTGCCTTTAAAGGCTGGGTTATTGGAACAATATATTCGAAATTAAAGAAGGAAAACAAGAGTATTTGACCACCAATATCTTTGTATATACATATCGTGCACTGCGATCTCCAAAGATCGGAATGAATAACTCTTTCACATTTTTCCTTTTTTTCAGAACTCCGAGTATTAACACTTGCTTAAATATATGCGTACATTCCCTTTAATTGACTGCTCATCGTTTACAGTTTAAGCATATATCTTTCATTATTTACCTGCAGGTGTATCTTTCAAATTATTTAATATTGCTCCGTGTAACTCGATTGCTCTATCCAAAATGTTATAATGTATTGTTTAATTGGCGTTTAAATGACGTCTTAAGCAATGATAACTTAACGATTGACTTACGGGTTATGACGTGTGAACATATCTAAACAGGTTACACAGTCAGGTTTACCTTATTTATTTGATCGTGCATCACGTAATTGTAGATTAACTGTAAAAAAAATAATTCACAGATGTCACTAAATAGCATTTTCTATGAAGTAACATCATTACTGTTCTACAGGTTAATCCTTTATACACAGTGTTATGTTACTTAATTTATATACGTTATTATACATGTATCTGTTGCAGCTGGGTTTCGTGAGCAAGTGATTGTCTCTGTGAATATGTACATACTATCTATGTTTTCTGTCAGCGAAACAGACATGGTAAGTGCTATATATATGTAAGTGCTATTATTTGTGGTCAGATCTCTAGGGTGATCTTACCTTATACATTTTATGAATTAAAATGCTATCTTTATGACTAATAGGGGATATTAACATATTGGCTGCATGCTTCAATGCAAGACCAAGTACAGATGTTTGAAACATTTCCGATCAGTATATATAGGTATATATAGCTCACTGTGTTCACCGAATGTTATTGTTGTTGACGCCATCATTAGGCAACAAGCGAATAAACCATTGAGGGCAAGACAAGATTGCAGACAAACATCAAACGTCACCGTTACCCAAGCGAAAGGGCCCTTTAGGTCCGCACTGTACCACAAACAAAGTACAAGACAAATATTCAATACAAACGACAATGCTCAACATAAAGAATGACGAAGACAAGATTACCGACTTGGAATATTCAGTACGCAATATGGTCTACCAGTTAGCTTAAATCGATTTTATGTGTACAGACAACGCGATTGTAACCTGTCTTCAGCGCCCACATTGACAAGACGGTGGAAGTAAAAATAATACCCAGCAAAAGGACACCTCTATCAATTAATTTTCATTTTCATTTAGTATAGCGTCTATAACAGTGATAAATGTAAAGCTATCTTAAATGGCACGGGCATTGTATGTCAAACTATCTGAATCAATAACAATCGATAACTCGTAACAATGTTCAAACAATGTGTAAAGAACTTCTTGTCGCATAGATAGTTTTTTATGAAATTTTAATTGATATAGTGTAATAGTGTACCTTACCTAATTTACTCAAGCTTCTGTCAAAAAATATATTTTGTCTGTCTACTGAATATGTTCACAAATTTAAAAGCAATATGTTGTTGATTTATTTCTAAACATACGTTATTTATATCAAGTGGCTATGGTTTCATCTTCATCTACATGTTGCAAGAAAAACAACAATCCTAAAATATTAAATTAAAAAAGAAAGAAACGGAGAGAATATCTTTGCAATTTCCTTGAATGTTTTACCTGCCGTGTATTATTGTAAGTCTATTTATTAGTCAATTTACGTTATTTTAAACTTTAGGATTACTCTATGAGCATGTTTCTACGGGAGAGGTGGAAGGACGAAAGGCTGGCTTATGACAACGTTCTGAACCTGACAAGACTGGAGCTTGACAACTCAAGCATGGATAAAGTCTGGATGCCAGATATGTTCATACTGAATGAGAAGCAATCGCATGTCCACGAAGTAACAGTACCCAACAAATTGATTCATGTATATGATGACGGAACCGTTCAGTTCAGTATGAGGTAAGAGTGCTTCATGTATAAAGACATTTTTTATTCAAACATAAGACACTACGTCCAGCAGTTCACATGCACATACTACATACAAATACATTTGTATATGAAATACATGGAACATTTTCCAGTTTACGAAAATTAGTATAACGTATGAGTTTTAAAATCATCTTTATATGTTACTAGTTAAACAGTATTTGACTTACAACGACTACGTAACAATATAATATTCCTAACTAATGATCAATACATATTTATGTTTGCGGACAAAAATTGAGAAAAATGATACTTATTTATAGAACACGTCGTCTCTTCTAATAAAACTCCTACCAATGAATACTGACGGTTTCTTCAATAGTTTTTATTTTCTGTCGTCATAAGTTAAATAAATGTTTGTAAGAGAGGTGGGTGCATGAGCTTTCGTCCCTCGAGTTTTCTGGTCGTACCCTAGATTGGTTTTCTCTTTAGCTGCAACTACTATGGTTGTTCAGTACGATTTCTGGATACTTCCTGAGATGTTTATTTTTTTATTTTTTTGTATGTGTTTCTTTAGTTAGTTTCTCTGGATGTGGACTTTATTATTAGAGAATTTCTTTTGATGGGATGTAGTTTTGTTTACACTGTCTTGTCTGTTTGGACGCTGAAGACAGGATAATAGCGAGGATTGTGCGCATATAAAATCGATTCGTTGTGGTTTCTATAGGATTCTATATCTCTTTTTTGTTAATATATACTTTGTTTATATCATGTTAAAGTAGGCACTCGAATACAAATATAAATGCGTCTTCTAGTGCATTTTCACAATATGTATGGTATAATTTTGTTTAAACATAATGGAAATAGTTTTTTTTTTCTTTTTAACATTTTATTTGAATATCAAGTGTACAAACATTTATATACCATACATATATAGATGCATTATAGTCTACATTATAGTCTACCTGCTCCTATAGTAAATTATAACTTCATTAATTATGTGGAATGAATTTAACTTCCTTCCAGTTGTAAATAAAAGCAGTAAAACTAAAGTATCACAAACATTTTACACAGCTTATATCACAACATATTTTGAACTGCATTCCACCTTGATTTAATTGCATTAGATTTGTATAAGGGGTACATATATGTTGAGAATAGTTCCATAGCTCTGTAACTTTTCACTTGTTCTTAAAATATCGTATAGTTAGGTAGACATTTTCTCAGTTTGCAAGAATAGACATACTTCTTATAGATAAGCACAACTAAATACAAAATAGAATCAATATCTGTTGAGCATGGTGTGCCAAGAAAAATGGACTCCGGTTTTAATTCTATTGAAATATTGCATTTTTCAAATAAATCACTAAACAACTTTATTAATATATTTTTGGCTGACATACATTCATAAAATAAATGCAACAATGTTTCTTTGAAATTATTACAAAATGTGCAAAGTTCAGTTTCAGACATTCCACATTTATATAATCTTGCATTTGTGAAAATAATTCGATGACTAATTTTAAATTGTAAGGATTGAAGATATGAGTCATCTG
This sequence comes from Cyrtodaria siliqua, assembly GCA_037043455.1. Taxonomy (NCBI): domain Eukaryota; kingdom Metazoa; phylum Mollusca; class Bivalvia; order Adapedonta; family Hiatellidae; genus Cyrtodaria; species Cyrtodaria siliqua. Next base: position 125,428 of record JAWPHD010001705.1, on the reverse strand, counting down.
TTATACGGAAAGGTTGCGTATATAGAATTGCCTAATCTTCACTAGTCAATGCGCATTCCAAATCTGCTTGCCATTTCATTTGAGAATTATTTGGAATTTCAACTACTGACTTCAAAAATTGAGGGTAGAATATTTGATTTACCTTTTTAGCTGTTTTAAGTTTACTAACATTTTTATTTATTGGATTATCGATCTTATTATTATTTCTCATGCGTGCTTTCCAATCAGCTGGAATTGCACTAACTAATCCTGTATAAATTAAAAAAGGAATGTTAATGTCATATTTTGTTGTAAAATTTTAAAAAGATAGAAACATACAATTGTCATCAACAATGTCATTTATGAAAAATATATATTTTTTACATAAGTCTTTATAAAATACCGTTCTGTTGTTAATTTTTATATTTGGGTTGTGAAAGAGTGGCTCCGATAGAATATCTTCGACTGTATGAACAGCATTTTCCTGTATTAGCGCCCAAGACTGGAATACATTTTTCCAAAAGCTATTCATTTCATTACCAACTTTTATGAGCCCCTCTTTATGAAAATGCCAAACCCTGTATCCACCGTTTTTTTCTAAATCGTTTAAAATAAGCGTTTTCCATGGTGCGAATTTGTCAGGGTCTAAAATCTTTTGTATCCAAGATAATTTAAGTGAGTGACTAAGTGATTTAATGTTTGGGATCTTTAATCCACCTTCTTCAATAGTGTTCATCATCACATTACGTTTTATTTTATCTGGTTTACCTGACCACAGAAAATCGAACATCGCATTTTGAATGTCGCGATATACATGTTCGGGTGGATCAGGCAAGACAGTGATACATTGAATGAGTATTGGCAGGGCAAGTGTTTTTAAAATAGTTGTTTTACCTATTAAGGATAAATTTCGAAACGACCAATCATTTATCAATTTTTTTATTTTATCGAATTTACTATGAAAATTGTGAACCACATAGTTGTCGTTTTGCAAATTGTATTCTATTCCTAAAACTTTAAAAGAACCACTTTCATTCCATTTTACCGGTATGCATGTGTTCAATATGTCTTTACATCCTTTTTTATGTCCGATCCAAACAATTTCAGTTTTATCAAAGTTTGCTTTTAGTCCAGAACATAACGAGCATTTGTCAACAGTTTCTAGAGTAGTATTCAGTGACTTTACATCGTCGTCAAGGAAAAGGGACGAGTCATCTGCATATTGATTTATAAGATATTCTGAACCGTCTATTTTAATACCATTAATATCAGGATTATTTTTTAAAGCTGCACTTAAAATTTCGACACATATTATAAATAGATATGGCGATAAAGGGTCTCCCTGACGTACACCACGCTGTATAGAAAAAAAATCGGTACAGTGACCATTATTTAATACACAACTCTCAATGTTATTGTACAACGTTTTAAACCACTGAAGTATGGAATCCCCAAAATTGAAGAAACGTAATGCTTCTTCTATAAAACCCCATTCAAGAGAATCGAAAGCCTTTTCAAAGTCTAATAAAACTAGAATACCCGATACATCTAATTCTTCACATTTCTCAATAATGTCAAATATAAATCTAGTTGATTCTCCAATATATCTACCTTTCAAAAATCCCGATTGACTTTCTGAAATAATTTTTGGAAGGATTGTCTTCAGGCGACATGCAATAGCTGATGAAGCAATTTTAGTATCTACATTTAGTAACGAGATAGGTCTCCAGTTTTTTAGATAAAATTTAGATTTTCCCTCTTTTGGTAGGCACGTTATGACACCTTGTTTTTGAGTTACAGATAATGATTCAGAATTATAGCCAAAATTAAGCGATTTAATGAGGTAGTTTCCAATATCTTTCCAGAAAAATTTATAAAATTCCACTGAAAAAACATCCGACCCTGGAGATTTATTATTTTTCATATTTCTAAGACATTTTAAGCATTCTTGCGCAGATAGGTCCCCTTCAAGGAGTTCTCGATCTTCATCAGTAAGTTTATTTAGAAATCGTTTTTTTTCAACAAAAAACTCATTTTCAAATTGTGGCTCTCCATGTATTTTTGATGTGTACAGATCATCGTAAAACCTTTTCTGTTCCGTCAAAATCTCTTTTATATTACTTGTTTCTATTCCGTCTTGTTTAATTAATTTTGGTATAATTTTTTCTGTATATTGCCTTTTCTCTAAATTACAAAAATATTTAGTAGATTTTTCACCTTCTACTTTCCATTTTGCTTTTGTTCTTAGAATAATACCTTTAGTTCGTTCATCTCTTATAGTTTTAAGTCGTACTGTTAATATTTCGATTTCGTTTTTGACTGAAAAGTCTCCATTATCTAATATTAAATATAATGACCTTAATTTATTTTCAGTTTCCTGTAGTTCATTATCTTTTTTCTTTTTAACATTAGAAGCATACGAAATGGTTTTCCCTCTAATCATTAATTTTAAGGTTTCCCAAAATAGTTGGTCATCTATACTTAATGACCTGTTAATATTATCATAATCATTTGGCAATGTATATTGGCTTTCCGTTTCGGCTATGGTTGTTTTAACAATATTAACGTAATCGTGATCGGTCAATAAACTATTATTGAATTTCCATATTCCTCTACCTCTAGGTTGGTCGATAAAAGAGAATTCAACTGATATAGGTGAATGATCAGATTTATAACAAATTCCTACATCTGTTTTACTGATAAAAAGTTGAAGATCCGACAAAATAACGAAATAATCTAAGCGTGCCATTTTATTCTGAGGACCTCGCCATGTATATCTTTTTAAATTTTCATTTTCAATTCTCCATGCGTCGTGTAAATCAAAATTGTCCATAATATTTAAAAGGGCTTTATTCGACTTTATATTATTTTTATGTTTATAGTTGTATGTGTCTTTTTCGTAATCTAATGGGACGTTCCAATCGCCACCTATGACTATTGAAGTATTTCCAAAGCTTTCTATTAAATTAAAAAAATCGTGAAAAAAGTTCGGTTTGTCTTCGTTCGGACCATAGACTACGGCAATTGTCATCCTTTGATCTTGAATTGTTATATCTAGTATTATAAAATTACCGTTGGGGTCTTTTGTCTCATTATGAATATTATAACTAAATGTGTTTTTAAACATAATTGCTGTACCTCTACTCGCACTTGAAAATGAACAGAATTTAGCATCAAAGTCCCACTCACTCTTCCACTGAGACTCAACATGCTCTGTAGAATGTGTATCAACCAAAAAAGCAATATCATAATTGTCCTTGCATCTAGAGAAAATTTCCCTCCTTTTTATATCGTCTGAGAATAGGCCCCTACAATTTACACTACCAAATTTAATAGTATTCATAACAACACTTTTTAGACAACATATACATAGAGAGCAGGTAGGTACAAAAAATGATAGTACGACTAAAACATATAAAAAACAAGATGGTGTACACACTAACATTCAACATTTTCTTGAATACCCAGTTAACTTCCTTCAACGTTCTCATTACTAAGTATGAAATACACATTCAGTGTATGTGATGTGTTTCATGGATATACATAAATAATATTTCTCCTTCATCTGTCCACAACGAAAACATTAATCAGTCAATTTTTTTTTCATCAATAAAATAGTAATATAGTAAAGAATACATACAAGACTGATTATGAAGCATACTCTTATTGTTTTATTATGGTGCTTTTATATTATGCGTATGTCAGCTTAAGAGTATTTATAACATACATTCAAATCAAGTTCGAATTCAACTAGCAAATGCTTACACTATATACACATGTAACATATTATATTACTATCCGACAACTCCGTGCTATGCACGAATTGGATATTCCAACTTACAACAATTAAAAGAAACAATATATTATCAAGCATAGAAGTCAATCATTCATCAAAGTATACAATACTCTGACAAGCTACTTAAATGAAACATAATACTAGTATTAGTTATAATTAACTATTTATGTATAAGTGTCTATTTTGCATATTACAGTTTATAAGTTATTCTAGCATGCAGCCAAATCACGTTCGAATTCAAATACAAATGTTTTGTTTTTTTGTAGTAATAGCCGACGGGCCCATGCTATGCACGGATCAGATCCAACATACGATGATAACATGAAACGATGTATAGAGTCCATATTGTTATGAACGAACATATAAGTCAATCATTAAGTAAAGCAATCATTAAGTAAGGATATACAATACTCTTGCAAGTTACCTTAATGAAGCATACGAATACTGTTCAAGACTAATTAATATTGATGTATAAGTTTCTGTTATGCAAATTCGACTACTATCAAATGTTTACACTATATACAACAGTAGCACGTGCTAATATACGACGACTCCATGCTATGCACGGTTCAGTTAGTAAAATGACATAAATACTGCCAGTATATTGTTATGACCAATTCTATAAGTCAACAAAAGTCATTTAATCCATCCAGATGAGACAAAAATCACATGATTTTACTTCCATCGACAGCGCATGACGTGATTTATATATATATATATATATGTATATATACATATACCTACACACACATATACACGTATACACATATACATTTTTTCTTTATCTCACAAAAACGTCGCGCGTATTTTATCTCAAATACTATATAAAAAATGTGTAATAACATATCTGACGATGTCAAGTTATGCACGTCTTGGACAGTCGATATTCCGTAAAATCCGTACTTTCGTTGTAGTACAAATACAAACAACAACAAAAACAACAACAAGTACAAGATAGTCCATCTAACCAAGAGCAACACTGTCATTACTTCCCATGTACTGTTAACTGTTAAAAAACAGCTAAGATTGTTAAGGAAGACATCTAGCCAAAGTGTTTTCGTTTTGTACTGATGTTATGGAAACTGCCATCATGGTCACAGAGGTATCTGAAAACTGTATACCTAGCTAACACGCGTACATCGTGAAAAGGACATGCTGATAGATAGTGGCCTACAAATATCCTAATAGACCGCATGACTGCTGGTTCAGTATAATTCGCTAACGCAAAATCACGACTCAATTGGTTACAATGTCACGTGGTATATATGGAAATAAATATATGGGCGTGTCCATGCTGCCATATAAGGCGGTATATACCGTATTAGGAAAGTGGACTTGCTTTCTATAACCATGACGTAATTTACAAATAAAAGTACATGCAGTACAAACGAATATAACAGTTCAGGTATGATATTATAACAACCGATATAAACAGAGAATTCATTGTCAATCGATATATAGTTGGGGGTTGTTTATTTGTGGGTTGAATTGATTGTTGCAATGGGTAAAAGGACTGTCTGAAGGGCTGACTGAAAATTGAATTGAATTGAATTGAATTGGGGTTTTAAGGCGCACCAACGCATGAAAAGGTTATTTGGCGCCTAACAGGCCTGAACATGCCAGGCTCATCTTCGTGAAAATTCAAACACAATTACATTAACTGAACAGAAACGAGTGCACGGATGCATGGATATGCACATGTGAGGCTGAGGATAAAGATAGATAGTCAACTAGACAAATAAATTAAAAGATGAATGGATCGATAAAAAGATTGTGGGATCAAAGATACATTTATATGGTACATTTTGCAAAAAAAAAAAAAAAAAGAAAAGAAAGTTAACACATGCTATACAATATATGCATTTGGTTCTGAAAAAGCAACACGATTTAACATACAGCAGTTGTAGTTTCTCCGATGATCTTCTTCATAGTAGATATATATAGTTACTGTAATTGCAATCGTCTAATGAAAGAAGGAGACCCATCTACAATGTTCATGTGATCTCCTTTAGAGCCGATGATGTTGACTCGTATATGTTATTCGAATGGGGAAACCATCTTAGTGTTTGTATGGAGTATTTATATTTATTTGTGATTAGCCACATATTCGCGCTGGAAAGATGAACTAGAAAAACCCAAAGGAAACGGACTGTTTACGAAATTCGATGTATAATAGTTACACAGTCATTTCACTGAATCGCGTTCAATGTTATATTACAATTTTCGCTTCAGATCCACGAAAGGATATTCACGTGTATATATAATTCTCCAGGAGCGTTGTTCATCATTTGGCATCTGTCGTCGTTTTGCTAGAAGTTCCGACCTTCGCTTAGCAATTTCAGGAGGTAGATCCGGTGTTACACTATATCCGGAGCCCGCTTTTAGTGTTTTCATAGCCTTCTCCAGTACTAAATCTCTCTCGATGAGGTTGACAAATCTAACAATGATATTCCGCCGTTCTGTTTCCCGACCAGGCAGGCGATGCACAGCTTGAAATTTCATGTCGGTAGCTTGCTGTTTGCTGACCATTAATGTGCTCTCGAAGAAAGCCCTGACTTTGCCGTCGGTTACAGTGGGTAGTTCTTTGGAATCAGTCCCAGCAACGCCGCGGATAAGTAAATTCCATTTACGACCCCACAACTCTAGTTTAAGCCGTTCATGCCTAACTTCTTCAATTTTGGTTTCCAACTCGGGGATAGTTTTTTCATGAATTGTACGAAATTCATCATTCGCGTACTCGACAAAGCCTTCTATACTGGAGACTTTGGTTTCTATAGCCGAAACGTTTTGCTTTATTGCATTTAATTTAGTGTCAATTCTGCTCTCCAGTGATAAATGTAGTTTGGCGAAGCAACCAGATATATCAGCAAAGTCCTTGCATACATATTGCTCTGACAGCTGCTTAAATCTATCTCCTTGATCACTCATATTGACACAACGTTATACACACACGACACACACGACAGTTTGTTTACTTCAACAATGGGTCCAAATGACACTTCGTGTAAATTCCTGCACGTGGAAATCGTGCGGAGTGTTATTATAAAGCCGACTGTAGAAATACAGCCACTGAATTAGAGCTTTATTTTTAAATATTCAACTTACATTTTTCTGTCATATACTGCCTAAACTCCTTTAATTCATATGCCACTATTTATAGAAACAGTATAGTCCATAGTTCATAGTTGATTGTACTTCTGTATCATTGACGGCTACTTTATGCCCCTTCGCATTCAAGTTCTTGTTTTATTGTTTGTGTGAGTGTATGCATTTAACTCCATAAGCTCAAACACTTACTTGTATATCTTGTAATACTCTAAGTCGAGAATAATGATTTTAATGATTTGAAAGCGTACATTTGAGAAACCAAGTTCTTATAAATGGGAAATATTGTTTTGACTCCTTGTACAGGAAGCATAAAGGCATAACTATGTTTGTAACCTCCTCTTATTTGGTGGATGAACTTTCGTCTCTCTGGTTTTCTGGTCGTACGCAAGATTGGTTGTCTCTGTGACTGCAACTTTTGTGTTGTTCAGGACAATTCAGGATACATCATGAGGTGTTTCTATTTTGTTTTGATATATCTTTTACAATAACATATACGTGTATCGTTTTCTAATTTCTCTGGATGTGGACTATATTGTTAGAAATTTTCTTTTGATTTGGTGTACTTTTAGTTATACTGTCTTGTCAATGTGAGGGTTGTATACAGGATAATAGCGAGGTTGTGTACACTTATAGTCGATTTAAGCTAACCAGTGGGCTATATTGCCTACTTGCCGTTCCAAGTCGGTAACCCTGTCTTCACCACTCTCTGTGTTGTGTATGGTTCTTTTCATTCATAGTTGATCATGTATATTATTTGCTCTTTTTTATGGTACAGCACGGACCTACGGTGTCATTGCGTTTGGATTGCTGTGATTTCTATAGGCCTATTTTTCAGATTTTTAGAATCTTCCTTGACTATATTTGACAACCACGCACAAAACTGGTCTCATGTATATAATATATATATTTACCTAGATGTGGATATAATGTGTAACTGCTTAGCCGCGCTAGAGGTATTGGGAAAAGGCATAGCTATTGTTAAAAGAACATGTGTGCCGATGATTAGTTGTATGGCAATTGTATGCTATAAAACAAACAATGGAATTATAAGAGTGATCGTAAACATAATATAATGCAGTGTCATTTAGTTTGATTACTGTCTAGAACATACCAATACGCCAAACGCCTTTTCACCGATAAAACCGACTCGAGAACTATACAGCAACGGATAACATCTAAACCGGGGAACTTGTCCTCGGTCACTTGGCATCTGATTTCTTTACTACGCCATGCTTTCAAACCCAAGGCCTGGAGAAAAATAAATCGCACCTCACAATGGGGAATATTTGGCGAGTTTTAGAGATTCTATGAAACGTTAAAAACATGTTTTGAAGATAATTACATGTTAATTTCCTTCTTTCACCCTGTAAGAGGCAGCAATATTTTCCAACAAGTGTAACTGGTGAATAAACAGTTGACGTTCTACGTTTATTTACAACATGACGTCATGCAGTAGATTTATGAGCGTGAAAAACGCGCGAAAAAAATCGGCTAATCTCAAATGAGCCCTTTATACCGTTAAGTAAATTGACAAGGCAGTTCAAGTCTACATGAACGTGTATTCTAAGTAGCTAAAAAAACAAAATATTTGCTGTTTTAAAACGTTCACAGTCTGGAGTGATGTAAGTTAGTACTGATTATTCTAATGCGGCAATACGGACAAATCAGTGTTCCTGTAAGCTATACGCCATCGCGGACCATGTCACCAATATGTAGAGTAGCAAGAGAAATATATACGATATGAAGTGTAGGATGATTCTGTATAACTCTGTATCATGTCCTCCGGATATGTACAGTGGCAAGAGAAATATATACGATATGAAGTGTAGGATGATTCTGTATAACTCTGTATCATGTCCTCCGGATATGTACAGTGGCAAGAGAAATATATACGATATGAAGTGTAGGATGATTCTGTATAACTCTGTATCATGTCCTCCGGATATGTACAGTGGCAAGAGAAATGTATACGATATGAAGTGTAAGATGATTCTGTATAAATCTGTATCATGTCCTCCGGATATGTACATTGGCAAGAGAAATGTAAACGATATGAATTGTAGGATGATTCTGTATAACTATGTATCATGTTTCAACCAATATTTGGCATACCTTTATAACAAGAACAATACGTGTTATTTTTGCAGAGTAACTGGGTCATTTTTCTGTTTGATGCACCTACAAAAATTCCCATTTGATACACAAGAATGTCGCTTTGAAGTTGAAAGTTGTAAGTACTAACTATTTATTTTGTTCTACAAGTAGTACTAATACACCATTGGGTTTTAACATTGAGATAAAACAGTTACCACATGTCAGGTAAAAGTGATGCAAAACGTATAGCACTGTTTTCGGAAATATTTACACAAACTATAGATTTACTATAAACATTAAACGTAAAGAGTAAGTTGTCGTGCACGCTAGAATCTGGTTTAAACCCCGAGCGGCAGTTATTTTTTTGTCAATGACCGTTCCAAGGAGGTATCCCTATTATCAACACTTTTATGTTTGTGACGCAACATACATGATTAACATGATAATTGTTGTTTGTTTAAAATGCGTGTTTTAGTTGACTGTTACCCGTGAAAGCTACACCTACTTTTATGCCTACTTTTACACCTACTTTTATACCTACTTTTATACCTACTTTTATACCTACTTTTATACCTACTTGTATACCTACTTCTATGCCTACTTTTATACCTACTTTTATACCTACTTTTACACCTACTTTTATACCTACTTTTACACCTACTTTTATACCTACTTTTATACCTACTTTTATACCTACTTTTATACCTACTTTTATGCCTACTTCTATACCTAATTTTATACCTACTTTTATACCTACTTCTATGCCTACTTTTATACCTACTTTGATACCTACTTTTATACCTACTTTGATACCTACTTTTATACTTACTTTTATACCTACTTTTATACCTACTTTTATAACTACTTCTATACCTACTTTGATACCTACTTCTATACCTACTTTTATACCTACTTTTATACCTACTTCTATGCCTACTTTTATACCTACTTCTATGCCTATTTGTATGCCTACTTTTATGCCTACGTATATGCCTACTGTTATGCCTACTTTTATGGCTACTTTTATGGCTACTTTTATGCATATTTTTATACCTACTTTTATACCTACTTTTATACCTACTTTTATACCTAATTGTATAACTACTTTTATACATAGTTTTATACCTACTTTTATACCTACTTTTATACCTACTTTGATACCTACTTTTATACATACTTTTATACCTACTTTTATACCTACTTGTATACCTACTTTTATGCATACGTATATGCCTACTTTTATACCTACTTTTATACATACTTTTATACATACTTTTATGCCTAAATTGTATACCTACTTTTATGCCTACTTTTATACCTACTTTTATACCTACTTCTATGCCTACTTTTATACCTACTTTTATACCTACTTTTATACCTACTTTTATGCTTAAATTGTATACCTACTTTTATGCCTACTTTTATACCTACTTTTATACCTACTTCTATGCCTACTTTTATACATACTTTTATACATACTTTTATACATACTTTTATGCCTAAATTGTATACCTACTTTTATGCCTACTTTTATACCTACTTTTATACCTACTTCTATGCCTACTTTTATACCTACTTCTATGCCTACTTTTATACCTACTTTTATACCTACTTTTATACCTACTTTTATACCTACTTTTATACATACTTTTATACCTACTTTTACTTTTATGCCTACTTTTATGCCTACTTGTATGCCTACTTTTATACCTACTTGTATGCCTACTTTTATACCTACTTTTATACCTACTTGTATGCCTATTTTTATACCTACTTTTATGCCTACATGTATGCCTACTTTTATACCTACTTGTATGCCTACTTTTATACCTACTTTTATACCTACTTTTATACCTACTTTTATACCTACTTTTATACCTACTTTTATACCTACTTTTATACCTACTTTTATACCTACTTCTATGCCCACTTTTATACCTACTTGTATGCCTACTTTTATACCTACTTTTATACCTACTTTTATACCTACTTTTATACCTACTTTTATACCTACTTCTACGCCTACTTTTATACCTACTTTTATACCTACTTTTATATCTACTTTTATGCCTACTTTTATACCTACTGTTATGCATACTTTTATATATACTGTTATACATACTTTTATATATACTTTTATACCTACTTTGATACATACTTTTATACCTACTTTTATGCCTACTTTTATGCCTACTATTATACCTACTTTTATACCTACTTTAATGCCTACTTTTCTAATACTCTTCATCAACTCATGTTGCTAAATATTAAACACTCTTACAAAAGATGTAGATGCTACGTATATTTTTACAATTGTTGCAAAAGTATGATATATCACTTACTTTCACATATTTTTTGAAAACCAATATCATATTTTCCCATTTTATTTTGGGAAATGTTTTATTTCATTAAATTATAAATATAAAGGTATATTTTATTCTGCAATGGAAAATGCTTCCAGGCTTTGAATGTTGTTTTAGCTATTAAGAAAAGAAACATTTTCCCATGGGAAATTTCCCTAATTACAATATTGGGAAAGCTTTCCCATGGGAAAATATCAAAGAGCGTGTCTCGCTGTAAAACTTCGCCATATACCATAAATATGAAAGCCGCATACTATGTTGACATTATATTATGATGTTATTAATTAAGTGTTTTTATATTGGCCCAGTTATTGGTCCAAGGACTGTCATATTGGCCCAAGGCCGAAGGCCGCGAGCCAATATGACAGTCCGACGTCCAATAACTCGGACAATATGAAACCACTTAATTAATGACAATTTATTAATTAACATCCACTACGGTATAATTTGGTTTTAATCATATTATTTTGACATACTTTGCGTTTATTTATAGTAACGTTAATTACGTTTATATGTCAAAAAGCGAGCGCAAATGACGTTACTTAACGTGAATGACGTCACTTAAATCTGAGCGCGAATTACGTTACTTAACGTGAATGACGTCACATAAATTTCGTATTGGCGAGTTTCTTCATGTTGGCCTTTTTTCATATTGGCCGACTTCCGGTTCATATTGGCCGAGTTTGCGTCGTATTGTGTGTAGAGTTTCTAGTAAAACAAGGCTAATATAGTTAAGTTAATTAATAAAATGATATATACGTTTTATTTTTCCCATGGGTATTTGCATGTATTCTTAGTAAGACAAAAAGATGGACAAAATCTCTATAACATGTCTAGTTTCATTGCAGTGAACGATATAATAGGGTGAGTAACCCATTTACGGAGCAGTCCAAAATGTGACGTCTTTATTTTATAACTGCATTTCGGGAATTGCTAAAGAAAAGGAAAATCGTCGGCAAAAATACACAAAATTACAGTAGCATTGGCACTGGTATTCCAACATTACAATTATGAAATTTTATGAATATTGAAAAGGGAGAACTTTAATCAGTATACATAAGAAGACGAACACTTCCTTGCTTTTAAGTTGAAATTGACGTTGTCGAAAAAATCACAGAACTCTAAAATGTTAATAAAATATTAAATAATATGAACTTCTAATAAAACAACAACAAAAAATACAAAAATTAAATAAAAAATCATAAACTTTTTAAAATCTTACATATTTCTTTCAAAATATATATTATTAGGAATACCGATATATATTCAACAAACATGTCTTTTGCAATAACTGTGCTTTTTTCTAAATATGTTGAATATGTATGGTAAACATGATCGAATTCGTATGATCTCCTTCCGAAGCTGTGATATCCTTATAAAATATGAGTATCCAACAATGATGTAAAATATTTATTTATTGCAAACCATGAATAACACAAAAATCTAATTAAATAACAGTTGCGTTTGTTATTTCTAGCATTGTTCATCATTTATAACTTTATGTTGTTGTTAGTTTTCAAGGCGACACCATAGCGCACACATGACGTGCTCCGTGGCGGCTACAGCGGGGTTGTACAAACTCGTATTTCTTGAAATGTTGTTTCCAATAATTTTATAATATTTCCTTGTATGAAATTGAATATATAAACCTTTATTGCCATATAATTTAATTTACTTGATTTATAAAAGTATAATAACTATTAAACGTATGCGTTACTATTTGATCCGCCCTCGTAAAATAAAAAAGCAGACAATTTAGCATTAAAAACAGGGCATTTAGCATTCAATGACCACAGTCAACCAAAAACACTGTTTATATAGATGAATAAAAGGCAAGGCATCACAAACAAAAATGGGTTGAAAATAGAGCTAACGCATTGAAACGGTAAGTTGCATAAACGGCCGCTGGGGTTTAAACCAGGTTCTAACGTGTACTAAATCTCACTTCTATCCCACTGTAATCCCAGTAGAACGTGGCAATGGAAATATGTTACAGTATGAGGTCTAGGATATCCCTATTTTTCTGTACCTATATTATCAAATCTTTCAGATGGATTTAGCACGGAAAACCAGAAGTTCGTATGGAGTGAGAATCCAGTTACTTTAAAGCCAGGCATACATTTAGCACAGTTTTCACTTAAACAAACTATTACATATAATTGTGATAAAGAGTACTACGGGGGTAAGTATTTTGTATTTTAATAATATCGCGACATCACGAAGGCATTTTAACCGAAAGGTTGAAGGTCAGTTTGTGGCGATAAACAATTTCCATTGTGACTTTAAAGCTGTACAGTCCCTATTTTAACTGGTAATAACTCATGAATATGAATGAGTCACGTGTGAAGTAGTTTCAAATCGACGAACACCCCAAAAGTCGGTATATAAGGAGAAATCGATACGTAAAATTTCACATTTTTATTTAGCCTCCGTACAGGTAACATCGATAAATATACGGCTCCAGAATATATGTGATAAAAAAATAGTTGCCCGGAACGGGATTTGAACCACAGTCTTGCACTTGTAAGATTTGAAAGATGTACCCTGAACCTCTAGACCACTGCTATTAATTGGTATTTTGTAGCATTTTTAACCCTAAATAGGCATTACGTAATAACAAGAGCGCGCATAAAACTCACCAAGCGCTAATAACAAGCCGATATATGGTTGATCTGAGACGAAGTATTAGTTTCATATTGATAAGATACTGTATTACACCAGGCAATGTTAATTTACACGTGCGACAATATGGACTGTATATTTATTGAACCATCTTTAGTTGCGTTCTAATATGTTAAGTTATTTTGCCTCATAATATATGGTAGTTAGTATACTATTTTCTCAAGTAGCGTTGTAGTTCAGTGGATAGAGCACAGGACTTGTAATCAGAAGGTCGTGTGTTCGAGCCCCGAAAGAAACTAACTTTTTTTTTCGGTAAAAATTACTGTTACCTGTGTATAGGTACGATGTACACTGGTCGATGTATATACAGTAAATGATATCATGCGCTATATTTGCTCGCTTAAATACCCGATTTCGACATGAGCTGGTGAACATGAGGTTACAAATAAAGACACGCTTACAAAGAAGAAATCGATTGATATAGGGCGTCTGTAGCTTTAAGAAAGGCAATACGTCAACACAACACAAATGTAATGATGTTTGTGGTTGACTGTTAATTATATGTAAACTGTAAAATGTAAAATGAAAACAATGTAATAATTTACTTTACATCTTATTGTACATTGAAAGGGACATGAGTAAAGCCATAGTTATTGCGTAAAAGGACAATTTAAAATGTTCTTACCTCGGAGTTTAACTGTTCCAGTAATCTAAAACAACTCAAAACATGCAACATACAGTATGAGCGACAGTGGCTATACTTTTACAAACTTGATTTCTGTTGTTATTTTATTAACTTATGTGTTACATTACTCTATTTTTTTACTTTAGTTGCCTACCCATGTATTGGTGTCAAGTTTGTGCTCAAGAGGAACTACGGTTATTACATCATCCAGATATACGTTCCAAGCATTCTTATAGTGTACCTCTCGTGGGTGAATTTTTGGCTGGATCCTACATCGTCACCGGCTCGCGTCTCTCTTGGTCTCTTGACAGTTCTTACTATGACAACGCAAAGTTCCGGCGCGCGTGCAAATCTTCCCCGGGTCTCTTATATAAAGGTATATTTACGGTACTAGTTTAGCCTTAACATAAAACACACACAAGGTATATGTTAACGCGTCGTGGCAGATGTTAAAACCAACATATTTTTTATATAATATAGTACGTTTGTCCAAATTGCAAAACATCCAGTCAATTGTGCCCCATATAACTAATTAGCTGTTTAGAACATTAACGAGTACACTAAAACGACAAATGAGTTTGGGGCAAATCTATTATATAAACTTAGTGCATATGAATTAATTAGGTTGGGTCAAACGCTTTATGTATCTGAAAACATAAGTTTATTTATCGGAATGTTTTGTTTTGTTTTCTTTGCACGTTTAAATTAATCTTGTAAAATGGTCGTCAGTTTTAGAAGAACATGCAGCTCAATAGAATCGGTATAGTATCATACATAGGAAATGTTGCAATGTATAAACAAGAGGGCCAAATGGCCCTAAATCGATCACCTGAGGATCTTTGCAATGATGAAAAAATTATCCTCTGGCAAATGCTGATTGAAGATGTTTTTAAGTCTTTCCTTATGTAATGCAAAAAAATGCAAAATCTTTATATACAAACTTTAGAAAAAATAACAAAAGTAAAAAGGCATCCAAAGCCTTAGCTTCCCAGTTTTCAAGAAGTAATTTAAAGATTTTTCTATGTGGTCATCTTGGATGTCACGTTTAACTTATTTCAACAAACTTGAAAAACATTCATCAAAGGATCATCCATGTGAAGTTTGGTCAACATTGACCAAGCTGTTTCTGAGAAGACGACTTTTGTAAAACATGTGACCCCTGGGTCGGGGCCAAATGTGACCCCAGGATCACCATTTGAACAAGCTTGGTAGAGGACCATAAACTTATAGTAAATGCAAAATATTAAACGTCTGGCTCTTGTAGTTTCAGAAGAATATTTGTTTAAGTATTTACCTATACACGTCTATGTAAAACATTTGACCCCTGGGGAGGGGCCAAATTTGACCCACGGGTCACCATTTGTACAAACTTGGTAGAGGACCATACGTCTATAGCAAACGCAAAACATTTAACCTCTGGCTCTTGTAATTTCAGAGAACAAGATTTTTTCAGTTTTTCCTATATAAGCCCATGTAAAATATGTAAAATTTGCAAAAATGATATATAGGGTCCTATAGAAACCACAGCGTCCGAACGCAATGGCATCGTAGGTCCGCACTGTACTGCAAACACGGACTTGAAAATACAATGAAAGAGACAAAAAACAACAGAAAGGGTGATGAAGACAGGTTTACCGACTTGGAACAGTCAGTAGGCAATAAGGCCTACTGGTTATCTTGAATCGATTTTATATGCGCACAATCCTTGCTATTATCCTGTCTTCATCTCCCTAATAGACAAGACAGTGTAAACAAAACTACATCCCATCAAAGGAATTCTTTAACAATAAAGTCCACATCCAGAGAAACTAACTAAAGAAACACATACAAAGAAAATAATAAACATCTCAGTATCGATGTCAGGATGAATACACATGCATGGAATTCTACCCGAGTAACGATATCAGGATGCATACAGATGCATATACGTTTACCCGAGTAACGATGTCAGGGTGTATACCTAATATGCATATAATTCTACCAGAGTATATATGTCAGAATATAAATATCTTCAAATATTTCTGCCGGGGTTTATATGTCAGGTTGTATAAACCCCCATATAATTCTGCTCGAGTAACCGTGTCAGGGTGTACACACATACATTTTTAATGATACCACAATAATTATGCCAGGGTGTACACAAATGCACATAATTCTACTAGAGTAAATGTTCAGGTTTTACAAACATGAATATGATTCTACTCGAGTAACTATGTCAGGGAGTATTTAATTCTAACATAGTCACTATGTCAGGGAGTATTCAGATACATACTACTCTATCCGCGTAACTTCTTCTATCCGAGTTAATATGTTAGGGTGTATACACATGCATATAATTCTACCTTAGTAACTATGTCAGGGTTTATACACATGCATATAAGTCTGTCCAGGTAACTATGTCAGGGTTTATACATATGCATATAATTCTACCCGAGTAAATATATCAGGGTGAATACACATGCATATAATTCTACACTAAAAGTTATGTCATACACGTACTGTTAATTCTACCCGAGAAGCTAAGTCAGGTGTATACACTGGCATTTAATACTACCCGAGTAACTATGTCAGGGTGTATACACTGACATTTAATACTACCCGAGTAACTATGTGAGGGTGTATACACTGGCATGTAATACTACCCGAGTGTATAAACATGCATATAATTCTACCCAAGAAACTATGTTAGGGTATATACACATGCATATGCTCGAGTAACGATCTCAGTGTTAGCAAACATGTCACCACAAAATATCAAATACCTTTCACATGTTTTAAGGCATTTCGTTTTGTGGCCGTCTTGTGGGTATTTTTACGTGTAGATCTTGAAACAAAACTCTCATGCGACGTGTTGGTCAAATAGATGCAAGTTTTGTGTTTTTTAAAGTCCTATTTATATATCAAACTATTCTGGAAATCTTCCGGACGGTTGGATCATTTCAATATTTGTAACCCCATATTTAACATACGGGCGATGGGAGGAGTAGGGGTGGATAATTATGGGTATGGTCTTATTCAAGATTGACACGGACTTAGGCACATTCCTGCATTTCGATTGGTTAACATTCAAACATTCGAAAATGTTCAATAATGCATCAAGTCATTTGAAACTGGACTGTCAAACCTTAATGTTAATAATTGTATTAAATGTGTTTGTCAGTTTTACAACATTCACAATAGCTCTATTATATCTGCCGTTTAATTTGCGACCATTAAAGGATTGATATACACTTTAAAAATTAAATATTTCAATGCGGTTAATATTAAAGATTGTCAGTATCTATATATTCGAAATATTGATTTTCAATTTTCAAGTAGACATTTACGATAAATGTTCAATATTTACGTTAAATGTTTAATTCAATGTAAAAGAAAGTCAATAGGTATTCTTCAAGATGTCATGGCATGCATTGTATTACACCAAACCATTTACCTTATCAATGTGATACAGACATTGGATATATTTTTAAAACATCGACACATATATATCAGGCACTCATATTTCCTTAATAATATATAATACAACCAATACGAGTATAAGTTTAACATTCGAACGATCATTATTGTAATTGATATTTCGATTTCCAATATTTGCTATTTGTTGAAGAAAATCGATAAAGTTTAAGAATTGTGTATATTAATATTAAGAAGGCAATACGTAATGAAATGATAGAAAGTTTGTTCCTTAAATACTAATATCAAAGTAAAACATTATTACGTAAATTTCACCATAACTTGATTTTGAAAGCGAATAGATCTCATGCTTTCAAAATGAAAGTTAAGCCCAAAATATTGTAAAAAATGGATTGTCACAGAAAAAGAAAACATATCAAGACAGACTCAATTCAGTTTTGTGGAGTGTGTGAGCGCCAAACTCCAGATCAAGATGTCGTGGGTTCGATCCTCGCCGCGGCCACGTTATTTATCCTTGCGCAAGATAATTAATCCACATTGCTTAGTACTGGTTCTACCCAGGAAGCCATCGAGAGTGATTAATCTAAATTGCAATAACTTGTTTCGCAATCGATGTAAAATAAATATATTTAAACTAAACTACAGACTCAATTATTCCAATTTGACACATTGTAGTCTTCATGAACAGACTCAATAAACATGATAAAACCGAGTCTGCTGCTTTATTCTTTTAATTGTGTTTTGTTGCTCCCAAAGGATCACCTTTATCAGTATTTATTAACATTCACACTAGCGTTCGTTTAGTGCAGTGTGGCGCCCGTAAAAAGTCTCCCCGTGCTACGAATCAGTAGTGTTATTTTTACTGTTCCTTTGGGACAAACGAGTCCAATATAGGTGGCTTTGAAGAAGAATACCGCTTAAGCCGTTGCTAGGGGGCGTGAGAGGTGTTGCTTCTTTCATTACTTCTCATGAACAGACTCAAATAAACCGAGTCTGCCGCTTTATTCTCTTAATTGTGTTGTTTTTTGCTCCCAAAGGATCACCTTTATCAGTATTTATTAACATTCACACTAGCGTTCGTTTAGTGCAGTGTGGATGTTGTAAAAAGTCTCCCCGTGCTACGAATCAGTAGTGTTATTTTTACTGGTCCTTTGGGACAAACGAGCCCAATATAGGTGGCTTTGAAGAAGAATACCGCTTAAGCCGTTGCTAGGGGGCGTGATAGGTGTTGCTTCTTTCATTACTTCTCATGAACAGACTCAAATAAACCGAGTCTGCTGCTTTTTCTCTTAATTGTGTTTTTTTTTTGCTCCCAAAGGATCACCTTTATCAGTATTTATTAACATTCACACTTGCGTTCGTTTAGTGCAGTGTGGATGTTGTAAAAGGTCTCCCCGTGCTACGAATCAGTAGTGTTATTTTTATTGGTCCTTTTGGACAAACGAGCCCAATATAGGTGGCTTTGAAGTAGAATACCGCTTAAGTCGGTGCTAGGGGGCGTGAGAGGTGTTGCTTCTTTCATTACTTCTCATGAACATACTCAATAAAACCGAGTCTGTTGCTTTATTCTCTTATTGTGTTTTTTTGCTCCCCCTTATCAGTATTTATAACCTTACACACAGTATATGGCACAGCAGACCCACGAATCAATACACAGATCGAGGAAGTGTTAAATTAAGAAAAAAAGTATATTGATTAGAAATTCACAATATTTATAAACAAAATGTGTTTAGTTTCTTTTTTCTTACGGTAACCGTTTTAAATGATATTGGGAGTGAACTAGCTTAAAGAACTGAACTTTATTTTGAAACGGTGCAAAACCTTAAACCTAAAGAATATTGTTAAGGTTGTTGCATGGACAAATTTGTATTGTTATCATGTAACAGCTCAATGTTAAACAACTATAATTAGCAACTGAATGTTCAAAATATAAATGATAACTAATTGTCTCTTACCTATAATGCACTTCAAATATTTAACGTAATTCGTATATCATTCGATCATAATCCACAGCATAATAAAACCACGACTGCTTCCGTGTTCAACTTGCGCTTCCTTCAAGACTACAGTCTGTCCGTGTGCAAAAATAACATGCATGCGTTTTATTTATTATTAGATATTGCATACATTAAGGGAGTTAAATGTAATAACTTTGACACTGCCACACATTTATGGATCTTTGCAAATTTTGTGTGAAGTCCGGTACTAACTCAGTGAATTGGGTGGCTAACTCAATTTTCCGTTGGTATATTAATTCTCACTGATATCATTCCCTTCAAAATATATGTGAAGATTCATGCGTCAACATTGCACAAACTATGCGTTAACATTACACAAACTATGCGATTACATTACACAAACTGTGGGTTAGTATTACACAAACTATGCGTTAACATTGCGCAAACTAAATAAACTAAAATCATGTCACAGTTTAGCCCTATTTCACAATATGCTGAGCCTCGTGGATTTGTCACGATTGTCTTCAATTTTTATATCTGTTTTACTTTGCAAATTTGCTTTGTGATTTTCTCTCTCGTTAGACAATACTATTTTAGTCGCCGAAACTAGCAAATACGAGAGTTTGAAAGATCAATTAATAATTATTACAGAGAATCCTTTTCATAAAGTCAAGAAGAACTTTTATTTTGCCTCGTCATAGGTCCGTAAAGGTTCGAGGCCATCTTCCGTGAACCTAATTAATTACAATAGGCCAAACATGACCAATGAGCAAAGACAAATAAAGGTTTATAAAAACACTCCGTTCTGGCGGACAGTGCTTCAAAAACATGCAGTTTAAATAAAATACAACATTGTATAATATGTCTATATTAAAAATGAATGTCCACCCTGTTTGTAGTATTATCAATTAACACATTTAACTCTTAGACATCGTATGACAATTTACTGATAGTCCCGAGAGAAACATATATTTAAAACCGCTATTGCTTGCTTGTACTCGAGTTGAGGACTTTAATATTCATAATCTTTGTATAACGAAACGGCTACTCAGTCAGGGTTACCGTTAACACAAACTTCATAAAACCTATGCAAAATTTTATTATCGTAACCCTGATCTTCGTTCCAAATATAAAAGCAATTTATGGACTCTTCTGCGACAAGGACTATCACAACCTGACTTTTATGGTGATGTGATTTGTAAACTTCGTAAGATTCTTGGTCATGATCACTTTCATACTATCTTTGTTAAACTTGTTAAAAATTTTATCAAAAGAGGTTATGACCCTATCATTTTGCAACGTACTGCATGCTTGGTGGTGGACCCTTTTACAGTTTGCCACTATTCTTTCCTCTTTAATTGTACGATGACCGGACAGGCTGTGGACCCTATGATGACGCCTACCGAAAGCCCATTGAGACGGTGGCATTTGATGTTTGTCTATGATCTTTCTTGTCGTGACCTTAATGATTTATGTCCTGTTTCTCTGGCTTCTGCCAAGTCACTGAGTACCTTCATTGTGGCTTTCCAGGCTAATGTTTTTTGTATTATAGTTACACGAGCATATTTGTGTTTTACTTATATTGCCCATTGATACTGCCTTGTTGGTTAGAGATTAGATCATGGCGCGGATTTCTTTATTTACAATGTCCTGTTTTAATGGGATGACAGTAGGGTAGGTGTGAGGTTTGGTGCACCCTAGAACCGGCTTAAACCCCCAGTGGCCTACTTTGCCACTGACCGTTCCAAGGCGGTAGCCCTAGTGTCAACCCTTTTGTGTTTGTGATGTCGGTTGCATTTATTATTACTTTTGCCTTTTTGTTTGTCTGTTTGCGTGTGTGTCTCTGTGTTTTGTGGTTGACTGTCCTCCTTGAATGCTATTTTCCCTGTCCGATCTTTTTATATTTCTTTATCCGTGTGTTTCTTACCAACTTCCACACAGCTTTTAAACAGCAATCTTGCCTCTACATGATACCTACAGCAACACGTTCCACGGTCGCGGTCGCGGGAACGGATAGGTTTTACGAAAAAAGGCTTCAGTTTTTTAAACAATCGCTGTGAGATTTTTTTGTGAGATTTTTATGGCGGGTACTTAGTCTTAAACTCTAAGTACGCTTCCGATTGCGTTTTCTCCAGAATGTACTTCATATGACTTTGATAGACGTTTGCTTCAATACGCACACGCTTTAAAAATGAGATATAGGGTCCTATAGAAACCACAGAGTCCGAGCGAAATGGCATCGTAAGTCCACACTGTTCTGCAAACAAGGACTTGACAATACAATGAAAGAGACACAAAACAACAGAAAGGGTGGTGAAGACAGGGTTACCGACTTGGAACGGTCAGTAGGCAATAAGGCCTACTGGTTAGCTTGAAACGATTTTATATGCGCACAATCCTCGCTATTACCCTGTCTTCAGCGCCTAAATAGACAAGACAGTGTAAACAAAACTACATCCCATCGAAAGGAATTCTCTAACAATAAAGTACACATCCTTAGAAACTAAAAAAAGAAACACATACAAAATAATAAGCATCTCAGGATGTATCCAGTATCGTACTGAACAACCATAGTAGTTGCAGCTAAAGAGAAAACCAATCTAGGGTACGACCAGAAAACCCGAGGGGCGAAAGTTCATGCACCCACCTCCCTTAGTTGGGGTTTCAGTAGGTACAATCATAGAGTCCCAAGAGGTAGTCCAGTCATCGCACAAGTAAAAAGTGAGGCGTAATGACTGACTGTAGAGGGGTAACTTATTTTGATGATAAACTAAATAGAAACCAAAGGATTATACCTTTTTCTGACGAACTTCCTGATTAAATTTGTAAAGCGGTCAGGAAACCCGTCAGACCCCTTTACCTTTCGAAGTTTATAGACCACATCTCCATAAAATGAGGGTTGTGATATGCCTAGTCGCAGAAGTGTCTTAAGGTTGGTGTTGTACTTTTCCAGCAGGCCCTCGTTACGGCGGTAGAATTAAGAGAAAAATCAACGTAGTTTATGATAACGAAAACCCTGCTGAAGAAGTTTACTTGTAATAACTTGATTTCGATCATTGAAGTCTATAACATCATTACACGCTCTAGCAAATCGAATGATCTGGGAGATAAACACCCCGTATGAGGTAGCACGAGGTACATCTCCATCCAGGTGTGGATAGTTAACGATGCAAAAATTGAAATCCTCTCTCTTATCATAGATTTTAGTATGAATACAATCATTTGAATTTGAGCTATATACTGTACCAACTTTAGACAATTAAACAAAAGAAAAACAGGAATCAATAATAAAAATGAATAACAAAATCCTATGGGATTTGAGCTTCCTCGTGTAGAAGAAGTAATTTAAAGATTTTTCTATGGTGGCCATCTTGGATGTCGTGTTTACCTTATTATAATAAATTTGAAAAACATTCACCTATGGATAATCGATGTGAAGTTTGGTCAAAACTGAACAAGCTGTTTCTGAGAGGAAGTTTTTGAAAATTGCCCTATGCAAGTCTTTGTAAAACATGTGATCTCTGGGGCGGGTCCAAATGTGACCCCAGGATCACCATTTGAACAAATTTGGCAGGACCATAAACTTAAAGCAAATGCAAAATATTAAACCTCTGGATCTTGCAGTTTCATAGAAGATGATTTTTTAAGTTTTTCCCTATACAAGTTTATTTAAAACAAGTGACTCCTGGGGCGGGGCCAAATGTGACCCCAGGGTCACCATTGGAAGAAACTTGGAAAAGGACCATAAGCTTATAGTAAATGCAAAATATTGAACCTCTGGCTCTTGTAGTTTCCGAGAAAAAGATTTTTTAATTGTTTTCCTATATAAGTCTATGTAAAATTGTGACCCCCGGGGTGGGACCAAATTTGACCTCAGTGTCACCATTTGAACAAACTTAGTAGAGGACCATAAGCTGATGCTGCATGTAATACATGAGAGCTTTGTGCCTTGTGGTGTCAGAATAGAAATTTTGTTAACGTGTTTTCCTATACAAGTCTATGAAAAACATGCAAAATCTCAATATACAAAATTTGTACCACCGGGGCACGGCCATTTTTGATCCCGGGGACTTCATTTCAACATATTTAATAGTCTAGCCATTGGCGGTCATTTTAAAAGAAAAACTGTTAAAATCTGTCCTGCGGTTCTTGAGAAGAAGAGTTTTTAAGGTTTCAACTGTATATGGAAATGGCGGCCATTTTGGATGTCATGCTGACCTAATTTTAACAAATCTAAAAAGCATCCATGTGAAGTGTGGTCAAAATTAGCCAAGCGGTTTCTGAGTAGAAGTCGTTTGAAGCAAAAGTTAACGTCGGACGAAGTGGGGTCCCATTAGATCACCTTGAGTTTCTCATATAAAACATAGCATATGATATTTATATTATAGAAGTCAGGGGACATGGATTAAACATATGGACATTGATATATTTGATATATTTGTTTGAAGATATTAGAAATGCTAGATAAGGATGTGTTTTTCACACAATTCAATTCTATTCTTTTATTATTCGAAGCGAATTATCAGAATTATCTCCCATATATTAAATTCGACTTATTTCATTATACAAACGTACCGCTTTGATCAAATTTAAATTTCTCCACTGAAAATAATTGCCCATTATGTCGTTGCTTAAAAAACGTTGAAATGTGTTCACAAACGAGTGTTATTCTCAAACAAAAACATTCCGAATTTCGTAATTTTATAATGATATCCCTTTTCATTGAACCTATAAAAGTATGTTCCCATCAAATTTACCTGATTGATATTTTTATCACAGATTTGTTTACACATGACTTGATAGCAGTATTATTGGTCATATATATATATCACTTTATCATTGGCCCTGAACATACACGGCTTTGTTTCTCGTCTACGGAAATGACATGCATTTTATGTGCTAAATTCATTTTGCTCAGTATATATTTCAACTTTTTTATGAGTATATATAAAAGTCGAATAGAAAATGTAGCATTCCAAAACCGCAGTCAACAAAACGCAGGCAGAGAAACAAACTCTTATAACAAACTAGATGAATAGAAGGCAAGATATGACATCATAAACATAGAAATGTAGACAATAGGGTTACCGCATAGGAACGGTCAGTGGCAAAATGGCCGTTGGGGGTTTAAACAAGGTTTTAGTGTGCACCAAACCTCACTCTTATGTAAAAGGTTTTATATCAGAATCTTGTTCTGATCCGTTTATATACGTATCATATAAAAGGTATCATATGCCAAATCATATACGAATTATATGATACTCATAGTTGCAAAATTGGCATTGTAATACTCGAAGGTTGTTACTGATATGTGTACACACTTTTCGGTATCACTGTTCGCCATGCATGCACGTAACATTAGATATAAAAGTAAATAAACAATTAGTACAACCTAGATTAATAAAAGGCAAGATATGACATCAGAAACATAGGGCTACCGCAATGGAACGGTCCGTGGGAAAAGGACCGGCGGGGATTTAAACAAGGTTTTAGGGTGCACTAAACCTCACTCTTATGTAACAGGTTTTATATAAGAAACATGTACTGATCCGTTTATATAGGTATCATATGGAAATTATATACGCATCACATGATACTCATAGTTGCAAAATTGGTATTGCCATACTCGAAGGTTGTTACTTTTGATACATGCAGATATGTGTACGCACTTTTCGGTATCACTGTTAAGCATGCATGCACGTAACATTAGATATAAAAGTCGAAGCATTCAAGGACCACTGTCAACCAAAACTACACATAGAAACATAATAATTACACAGAAAAATACAAAGCAATATAGTTATTTAGACATCATAAACATAAAAGGGTTGGCAATAAACCTACAGCTTAAAGCATTGAAACGATCGGTAGCAAAAAAGGCCGCTCGGGATTTACACCGGGTTCTAGGGTACACGAAACCTCACTCTTACCCTATTGTCATCTCAATAACATGGGACAGTGTAAATAAAGATATCCTTATGATATATTCTCTAATAAACAAGACATCACTTATTCTAAACAAGTATAACACATAAATGATTATGGATATGTGGATATAATAAACAAAACGCTAGAATACCGATGTAAATATGCTAAATGACTATTTACAACTGTTCCGACCATTGTTTATTAAATTATAAAACGACAAGATGCTATACGGCATATATTCTCAAAATACATCCTTTATTAAAGGTCACGTGTTTTAAGAGACCACCGTTTCAGTTCCCAGTTGTATTGTGTTCAATAAAAATGCAAGTGTAACAAGAGATCACTTGTGTGTGATACCGAATTGTCTCTTCGTTTAAGTTTTCCTTTAATACAGATTTGATTGTAATGGTCGGTTAATACAGGTTATCTAGTGCAAACATTGTTGGTAGAGTTATGTATAAGAGTATAAGTGTATTTATTGATATAATACCACAAGTATATTATAACCTCGGTTACCTTAAAGTTGTCTTCTTAACATAATATGTTGATCGAAACAGTAACACACGTTACAATAGTACACTCAAGTGATATGAAAACGCAACACGGGAATTTCCGCTATATATTGTATATACTGCACACTTAAATGCACATAATATCCCAAAGAAATCCCAAGATGTTTTTTTAAAAAGAAGTTGCAGTTAACTAGAGAAAGGACACAACTGTGATGTTGTAGACGTTTTAATCACACAACACTTTGTAACAAGAACTTCATCAATGTTGAAGTTGCTCTTCGAAAAATTGAGCTAGTTCAGTACTGTATTTAACGTAAATAGTTTGCAAAATTTTACATCCTAAGTTTGCTCACATGATTGAGCCAAACGCGTACTCAGTGAATAATGAAACATTGCAGGAATACTATTTGCTGTATTATTTGTTGTTTTAGTATTTTTTCCAAAAGGAAAGGTCTTACGTAGCCATGTACCATTCGATTAAAAGCAGCATATTGTACATACAATATATAGCGGAAATTCCCGTGTTGCGTTTTCATATCACTTGAGTGTATATACCGTTTATATGTTTTACAGGGAATAGATGTCTGGATGTCGGTGTGCTTGTCGTTTGTTTTCCTTGCATTTGTTGAATTTGCCTATGTCAGCGTTCAAAGTAGAGTCATAAATAGGAAAAGAACAGTTTCGGTAGGAAATGAACGTACAAATGGAAGGTCTGCAACACAATCAGAGGTACAGCTGCTACAGTTTTAATATATATTTTAAGTAGCATACCAAAACACGGGTATACGTTAATATCGATAACATGTAATAATGTCTTGTAAAGTAATGCACTGTGGCATTTATTTAGTTATTATCTCATAACGTTACATCTAAAGAATATTATACTTAAATATAAAAGTGTCGAACTGTGCTTGAACTGAGCACTTCAAATACTACATAATCATGGTAATTGAAATGTGCATGTTAGCGGCTTGAATTTGTGAAATTAGAATTCTTTGTTGTTGACACAGATCATAGGGATCATCTCTAAACTATCATGCTACCACGCTATACCTGTGTATCCTTAAGGAACTTTAACATAATCAAAACAAGTGTATATATTGATATAGATAACATGTAGTAATGATTATCTTTTAAAGTAATGCACTGTGGCATTTATTTAGTTCTTATCTCATAACTCTACATCTAAAGAATCTAAAGAAAATCCATTGACAGTTTGCTTACATGATGTTATTCAGATTATAGTTTGCTTCTTTAGGGATCATTTAGGGAGACGGTGTAGGCGCTGAAAATTAATGTCTAAACATAAGGAAAACTGCTTACGCTTGGAATTGTCAAATTGTGCTTTGAATGAGCATTTCAAATACTACATAATTCAAAAGTGCATGTTAGCAGCTTGAATTTGATATATTCTAATCATCTGTTGTTCATACAGATAGTAGGGATAATCCCATTAACTATCATGCTACCCCTCTGTACCGCAGTGTATCCTTAGTACGCAAATTTAACACTTAATGATTATCTTTTAAAGTAATGCAATGTGTCATGTACTTAGTTCTTATCTCATAACTTTACATCTAAAGAAAATCCCTTGATAGTTTGCTTTCATGATGTTATTCAGATTACATTTTGCGTATTGGGGGATCATATGGGGAAAACGGTGTAGGCGCTGAAAATGAATGTCTAAAAATAAGGAAAACTAGTTACATTTGTAATTGTCAAATTGTGCTTTAACTGAGCATATTAAATGAAAAGTAAATGGAGCAGCTTGAATTTGATATATTATAATTCTTTGTTGTTCATGCAGATCATAAAGATAATCCCTAGACGACCGTGCTATATATATCGTAGTGTATCCTTAAGCAACTTTAACATAATCAAAACAAGGGTATATATTAATATAGTTAACATTTATTATTGATTATCTTCTAAAGTAATGTATCATTTATTTAGTTCGTATCTCATAACTACATCTAAACAACACCATTTAATATCTATTTCGTATAATTTCAGATCACAGTAAGAATGGAGCAAGAAACACACATACCCTGCTTCAAAAAATTGACAGGAATTGACCAAGCTCATTCGATTGATAAACTTTCCCGTGTTATATTTCCTGTCACGTTCCTAATCTTTAATGTTGTATATTGGTTAGTTTATTTTCTGTGGAATCCTGACATCGACAATGAAGAGTTGTAGTATCATGATTGTACAGTAGACTTCAAACATCGTCGTTAGTGTTGTTTAGGTGTAAACCTATGGTAATTCACAGAATATTCGTATGAATACCAAAGTTTTGAACTGTTTAATTGTCGTTTAAAATGACATATGTTCAATATCTACAAGTGTTTTAGTGCGAAAAATTAAAAAAAAAAACGACCTTGAACTTCGTACTAATTGCAACAAAACATATTTTACAGCTTCTGAAAGTCTAGACATTCAGCTTTAACATACTGAAATTAAGTCAAAATTAGACAACTCTTTCACATAAAAATCTGCATGTTGCGTTTTTCGGAAGAACAAATTTAGATTTAAGTTTACTTATAATGGCAACATGTATTAGAAATAAGACATGCTAGAGGCCAGATTTCACTATGAATGCATTCATTTAACATAGCTACTGAAACTTTGAACACTGAATACATATTAATGACTTTTAAACATTAATCCAGGACAAAAACGCATGTTGAATTACCCCACCCACCAAAATCACATCAGTTTGTTTGTTTGAATGTTTATTTGCATGGTGTTTTACGCCATTTGCACACATTTAAGGTTATATATGAGGGTCGATTTTTTGTGGTGGAGGCAGTACTGTACACCTCCCGACATCGACAAATCCTCACTTACAAGTCGAGCTCCCAGTAGGATCGAACCCGCAGGGCTAATATCGCATGTTGAAAGCAGGAGTGGGTTCGAATGTTGAACGGAGGGAGACTGCATACACGAGTTCGAATAATAAATACAGGGCTGGGTCATAATGTTGAGCACAGGGATAGGTTCACATAATAGCATACAACGCAGGACTGGGTTCAAATGTTGAAAGCAGGGCTAAGATCGAGTGTTGAACGCAAGTCTGTGTTCGAATGTTGAACGCAAGGCTGGGTTCGAATGTTGAACGCAATAATGTGTTAGCATGTTGAATGTCGGACTGTGCTCGAAGGTTAAATGCAGGTCTCTGTTCGAATGTTGAACGCAGGGCTAAATGTTGAATGCAACACTGGGCTCAAATGTTGAAAGCAAGGTTTAGTTCATATGATGAATACATGGTTAGGTCCGAATGTAGAATTCAAGACTGGTTGTTAAAAGAGTTTTCGGAACAACGAATTCGTGTAGCACCGCTCATTGACTGACCATCTGTTCCAGCTTTCTTTTGATAATAGAAATAGTGTTCGGCATGTTTGGAGTACGGCAGTTTCCCGACTGTTGTCAATACTGTATGCATTATATGTTGAGGGCGATGGCGTGTACGATATAAACAGCACGGTGGCTTGAACCCAGAGGATTCGTGTCCAAGCTCAACGGCGACACTTAGTTTCGTCAGCGTGTTATTGGAAGACACTTTCCCTTAACATCGTCCGTCGGATCGGTAGGACAGATTCCCGAATTCCTATTTATCCCTTCCCTCTTTTTTGGGCTGCTATATATAACATAATTACCTTGGAGAGTTGTTTAAAAACATTCAAATATATTCATCATTACTTAATACAGTTTGTTTGAATGATGTTTTACGTCATTTTTAGAACACGTTAGGACATATATATATATGACGGCGGATTTGTTTTTATGGTAGAGGAAGACTAACCCATTTGCTTGGTAGAACTGGTACTGTATACCTCCCGTAAGAATCGACACTTTTTACTTAACAATTCGAGCTCCTGGTGGGATTCGAACTCACAGCGGTGAGGGGGAGAAACGCTTAGATGCAGCTTCTAGAGCGACGTTCTGATATATTCTATAAGTAAATGAGTCGGTTTGTTTGGTGTTTAACGTCATTTCCAGCGCATATAAGGCTATATATGACGGTCGACTTTAGACCACCCACATATTCCTTGGTAGAATAGATGCGTAAAAATCGACACCTTCTCGCTTACATGTCGCGTTCGCAGGAGGCGATATGGAAGAAAACTGGGTGTCAATCCAAATACGAAGAAAACTATCAACATGCTAGATTCATAAATATAGACGCTAATTTTAATGGTTGATACACACTTAAAGATTGCCGGTCCCTTTAAGCCGCATATTCAGGTTCGCTTCAATTATTGTTGATGAAAACGTTTGGGTTGGAAACACGACGATGTACAATTTGCAAATGTATATGAGTCGAGTACGAACTAAGTCAAATTGTAATTTAATAGTAACCGGATAGGACAGTTTATCCGAATTTCGATGGACATTTAAACGTGTTTGTCTAAATTTTGTGTTTGGTGATCTATGTATACCTACTTTTAGAACATGTTAAAACGTTTTCTGCAGCATTAGTCCGAGGTGTTACGTTCTACTGATTCGTCTATTTCTACAGGAACTATTTTATAGTACGGATTGACAGTAATGTAATAGGACCAGTTTCATGAAATGATCGTACATTCAGAACCTTAGGAAAATACACGTTCTTGGTTTTATATAAATCGGTGTTACTCCGGTGACGCATGAACAGTATGGGTATGTTACGCATTCAAAAGCTTTCTTTTTTTATTATATGATATTTTAATTCATATTAACAAACGGCTTTGTTTGAGATAGTGTAGTGTAGTTTATATCCATACATATTTATTTTGACATATTTCCATCCAAAACAACATTAATTTAGGCTTGAAGTGACCACAAATTAGAGACCTGATTCTGAAAGCATGTCTACATAGTGTCCATTGTGAGAAGAAATTACTCTAATTTAAGCCGTGATAATGAAGCCGTAGTAATATATAAAGAAATATAGATATAAAAATGGAACAGGAAAAGCAACATTCAAGGACGGCAATCAAACACAAACACACACAGAAACAAAGAGGAACATTCAAGATGAATAAAAAGGCCAAATAAGAGATCACAAACACAAAAGGGTGGACAATAGGGCTACCGCCTTGGAACAGACAATGTCAAACATGGCCGCGGTGGGTTTATACCAGGTTTAGTGTGCACCAAACCTCACATTTACCATACCATCAACTCAATAAAACGGGACAGTGTAAATAAAGAAATCCCCGCCATGAACTATTCTCTAACCAACAAGGCAGCAATACAAATAAGCAATATAAATAAAACACAACTATGTTCGTGTATATATAAATACAAAAAATTCAATAGCCTAGAAAGCCACAAAGAAGGTACTCAGGGGCAGAAACCAGAGCAACTTGATAATAAACTATTGTGGGCACGACAAGACACGACTGCAGACAAACATCAAACGACACCGTCCTTTAGGGCTTTAGGTAGACCGCAGCCTGTCCGGTCCACAGCCTGTCCGGTCATCGCACACAATCAAAGAGGAAACCATAGTGGCAAACTGTAAATGAGTCCACCACCAAGCATGCAGTGCGTTGCAAAATGATAGGGTCCTAACCTCTTTTGATAAACCTTTTAACACGTTTAACAAAGATAGTATGAAAGTGATCAACACTATGACACAATATGACACATTTCCTAATATACTGTATAATTTCCTATTATACTGCTAACTATGTTTGACTAATCAAATTGATACGGGTAAAATGTAATGTTACAGGTTTTAAATGTAACGAGAAAGGTAGCAAAACCAGCAACACAAAAATATAGTTAACAAATTGAATACTAGAATAATCACTTAAAGAATACATAAATCCAGTTTTTCATTAATATCCATTTTTTTTAATTAAGTCAAAATACAATTATCCAAGTTCCTTTAATTCACATTAGCAAATGTGTCTTTAATCCAAAACATTAAGTGCCTCTTTAATTCAAATTTTAAATGTCCTTTCTGTTCAAATTAATTTCCAATATTTCCGGTTTGGTCCAAATATTAAATTTTACTGTTATTATGAATGAATACAATAATAAGTAAGTCCTTTCACAATATATTTTATATAATTTTATTTTTAAAAGCATCCAATTAAAAATTAACTTTTTACTGAAAACTAATCTTCTGAACTGAAATGCTGTACTGCTACCAGTGTCTGTTTATATACTGCCAACGATTGTTCCAAAAGTGTCCCCACTAAAACAGTCCAGTGAGAACAATCCAAATCATCATAAATGAATTTGCATAAAAATTTGCATGAATGGTAAACATATTTACACCTATTCAATTGTAGCTATTCTTCAAGGCCAAATCAATAATAAAAATGCAATGCAACATGCAAATATTGAGAAACAAGAAAAGAAGTAAAACCAGCAACAACTATTTTTTCTAATATAATCAACACATTAATTTAAATACTATAATGCAAAATATTCATTTACAGAAAATACATAAAATGGATGCAGTATTTCTTTAAAATCCGATATACAAATACATTTCAAATAATATTAGCAAGTGTCCTTTTTATTTGAATTGTTAAGTGTCCCTTTAATAAAATGTGTCAAGTGTCCCTTTAATCCAATGTCACTTCAAGTCTGTCCTGGTTTATTAATTCACAACAGTCCAAATGTCTAAATAATCCAATATCACTTTTACTATAGATGAGCACTTTTTCCCTGAGCAGATAAAGAAAAATAAATTTAATTTAAATATGGATTCATCGTTGGAAGAGGGTAACTCTACGCGTCTTTTATTCATCTTGAAATGTATTCTTTGTTTCTTTGTCTGTTTGTGGTTGACTGTCGTCCTTGAATGCTGCCTAATTTTTATATCTATTTTTTTATTAACTCTGATATTAAGAAAATCAGTTCGACTGGGCAAATCGGAACAATACAGTACTAACTACTAACATCCTTGAAGCCATCGACGAGAACACAGATGGCATCATTCTTAGAGTAGCCAATGTGCTTGGAGTTGGTGTGTCCAAGACCGATATTGACCGCTCTCATCGTGTTGGTACACCATCTACAGGGCAGCCTACACCTATCATCGTCAAATTCTCTAACTGCAGAGTTCGTGAGCGTTTCTTTACAAATCAGAAGAAACTACGTTCGTCTAAATTTGACGGATTTTACGTAAACGAGGGCCTCACGAAACATCGCAGCAGAGTTCTCTATGAAACACGCAAATTGGTCAAGGATAACACAAATCATGGAGCATGGACTGCAGACGTCGGCTCAACAAAGACTTAACCAAAAAGGTGATTGCAATAGGATCTGTTTTTGAACTGGACGATATTTTAACGTTATTGATCAGTGCTTCACATATAAACATTGCTCTGACTGTTTGAAAATGTTCTCAAATATTATAACGTATTTGAATCTAGTTACTAACCATTTCAGCCAACGTAATATTTTCAACTTATTGTATAACAATACAAAGATAACAATCGAACCTTGCTCGGTGTATGTATACACATTTATTTAGTCTTAACATTTGTTCTGTTTAACTTCTTGTTCGTAAAAAGTATACTAGTATATGCATAAGCATTTCATACTCGAATTAAAGTGTGCTACTATTGTTGAACTTGCGTTGTAAATTCGCGTAAGTTGTCGACTTGACAATATGAACCCATATGTAGTTCATCTCGTCAGTTCTTATTTGTAGTTGTATACTTTGCAAGACACTACTTATGCATGAATGAACCAACAATCTAGCACTTGTAAATCATGATAGCATTGAAGTCATCAAATGATATTAGATGCTGCTATAGTGTAGACATCTACTGACGTATGAACTTTGTATTACGCGTAAAAACATGAATCACTTTACGTTTTATATATGCGTCATTTTCAGAGTATAACCGTCTTGCCTTCTGAAAGGTAACCACCATTTATTCTGTTTTTCAATTATGCATCTATTTGTTTCTCTTTTAGTCATTGGACAAGTTGGACCTTGGTCTGATGGTTGCGGGGTGTGTACTGCGTAGCACTATTGGGTGTCCCGACGCTGTTCGTTATCTTATGCTCATTGTGTTGGTGTGCTGGTGATAGTGAGCTTTCTCTCATTGGCAAATTCAATAGCATTGGTAAAGAAATATATCACCGCCATGCCTACTTATCGATGTAATTGTCTGTTTCCAGTTTTATAACACTTAATCTCAATTATTTTTTTATATGGCTCCCGTTTGTCCTTATTTTTAGTATTGTTCAAGGTTTATTCTACAAACACATGCTCAGTAGTTGTACATCATCATAAACGTGTAATTACAAACAAAACTAGTATAAGCAATACACGTTTTCTTGGCCAGTTCATACTCTTGATATTTGTTCAAACCTTTACAACTTGGACTATAATGCTTCTTACGCTATCAGGCGACATGTATCCTAATCCAGGTCCTGGTACGTCATCCAGCTCAAACTCTACTCACGATAATTCGTGTTCGTCCATTTTCGAAATGTTAAACTTTTCACAGAACCTATTTGTTGTTCATTACAACTTTCAGAGTATTTTCCAGAGGTTATACATCTTAAAAACAGAACTATTCCGTTTTGATATTTTAACCTTATCTGAAACCTAGCTAAATGAGTGGATTGATACAGAGGAATTTATATTTCCGTCCTTTCACCTGAACGCAGGGATCGGAGTGTGGATAGCCATCTTTGCACTTTATTCGTAGAAAATACTTGGAACTAAACCGCTTAGTGTTTATACGCATTGAGATTACACATAATAACAAACGTATACTCCTAGGCGTATTCTATAGACAACCTAACTCTGATGCGATTTAAAGTAATACTATAGAAGACT
Organism: Cyrtodaria siliqua; assembly: GCA_037043455.1. Taxonomy (NCBI): domain Eukaryota; kingdom Metazoa; phylum Mollusca; class Bivalvia; order Adapedonta; family Hiatellidae; genus Cyrtodaria; species Cyrtodaria siliqua. The sequence goes on along the minus strand of JAWPHD010001705.1, from coordinate 90,166 downwards.
CAATAAATATTGCCGCATATCAAATATAATCATAACCGGTGACCTCAATCATAATATATACTCCCAAACTAGTTCGCGCAAAACTGAATCGCTTTGCCAACAATTCAGTCTCAACCAAACAATTAATGAACCAACACATTGCAATGAAAACTCATCATCGCTTATAGATATAGTATTAGTTTTTGATAACGATATTTTGTTAAGTAGTGGAGTAGCTGAACCATTTCTTAAACAATATCAACGATATCATTGTCCTATCTATTATACTTTTAAGTTTAGATGTCCTTTGGGATAACTGCATCAAGTGCTGTCTTTCCAATCCATTTACCTATTACATGTAGCATGTGTATAATGCGTTATCTTTGAAATCAAATATGTTTAAACCAATACTTATTATCATCTCACAATATATTGTAATTCATAGTATCCAATAATTTCACTTTATTCTGAGTTTATACTCAGTTCAAATACTAAATAATGAAGCCCTACAACAACCCCAAAAGGCTGTCATAGAACATCAAAAATATTCCAGTAAGATAAAGAAGTTATTTTATAAATAACCTTAACAGCCATATGATGCCTCAAAGAAGGTCATGGATACTTTATAATGTTCCAATAACCCTGAATGAGTCATATAATGTATCACATGATGTAAACAATAATTTAGAAATTCTAACAATCATCTATTTATATGTGTGATATTAATAGAATCAACTTGACAGCTGGATCAATAAACGTGTACATTTATATAGCATTATATACATGAGAGTAACACTACGCATAATATAACAAATGTAAAGACTGAACATGTTACAATATGACTCATATTGTTTCAATAAATATTGAAAAACGGATCCCTATGAAGCAAAAACAACACAAAAAAGAGAGAAAGCAGCAGACTCGGTTTTATTGAGTCTTTTCATAAGAGGTAATATGAGTTGCAACACCTCTCTCTCCCTTTAGGGCCGGCTTAAGTGGTATTTTACTTTAAAGCTACACCGACTGGGCTTGATGATCCCAATGGACCGGTAAGTAATAACACTACTGTTTTATAGTCGGGCGACCTTTAACAGCCGTCACACAGCACTAAACAAACGCTAGTATGAATGTCAATAAATACTGAAAAGGGGATTCCTTGGAACCAACAAACTCATACAAGAGAGAAAGTAGCAGACTAGATGTATGCATACCATCTTCGAGATGGCTCAACATTTCTGTACTATTGGCGTTTTAAATATTGATTTTTGCTCAACTCGGTGCTAGAGGACGTGAACGGTAGCAAGCACTTCCCACGCCTTCATGAACAGTCTCAATCAAACCGAGACTGCAATATATGATGTATTTATCGTATTCGACGATATCACAATTTCTCCTTTCATACTTTTTATATATCACAGTAGCATTGCCTGTGCATTGTGGCGGCAGTAAAACGTCTCCACGTGCTTGCAATCAGAACTGTTATTCATTCCGATCTTTGGACATCGCTGAGCCCGATAGTTACAAATATCGGTGGTACAGGCTCAAATACTGTTGGTTTTTTACTTGAATTTCGAATAGGTGGTTCAACTTCTCCAGCCTTTTAATGTTCTGTGTATTGTTTAATCACCCTTAGGATATGTTGCCTGCTTTTTTAATTTAGTTACCTGTGATACGCAAGCTTCATAACCTCTGTTCCCAGCTAAATTCCATTTTGTTTATTTCGCCCATTGTTTTATCGATTAGGGCAACGCGTTGTCTTAGAAACTGGGATCATACGCCGCTGGTCATGGAATGTTGTGAAAATACCGCATTGAAGGATCCGTGTTCACCGTCTTATGCATACCATGTTCGGTATGGCTCAAATTTATGTACTATTGGCATTTTAATTATTCAGTTCTGCTCAACCCGGTGCTAGAGGGCGTGAACGGTAGCAAGCACTTTCCACTACCGTTCATGAATAGTCTCAATCAATCCGAGAATGCAATATATATTTTGTATTTATCGTGTCATATATTTTCTATTTATTGTGTTCGACGATATCCAAATGTTTCCTTTCATACTTTTTTGTTGAGTCTGTTCATGAGAGTTTGTTTAGTTTGTTCGCCTGCACCAACATATTGCGAAAACATGTAGTTGTTTTTCTCCAACAGATTTTAAACCATCTAATGAAACACAAATACTTTATAACGAAATCATGATTACATATGACGTTACGCACGGTGATGCTACGAATTAGCGTTAGGCACTATTTTGTAGGACTAAGATAAGCGCATGAATTTTTTAAATCTACATATTATGTTTTTTTTTAGATAGTTTAAAGTAAATGTTTTTGTTTTATGGTAGTTTTTGTGAACATTTTACATTTTACGGGACTGACAACTTAAAAAAACCGCTATGTCCACCGTTACACAATTTACAGTTGGTACAGAAGTATACATGTAGATAAACAAGGAGTGATAGATAAACAAGGAATGATAGATTATCAGGTGCGCACAAAAAGTTCGTATATGACTTTTGGTTGTCGCCAGAAATATATCCCGCCCTACTGCAAACAAAAAAGACTTGAAGCGTGTGCGTATTGAAGCAAACGTCTATAGAAGTCATATGAAGTACATTCCGGAGAAAACGCAATCTGAAGCGTACTTAGAGTTTAAGACTAAGTACACGCTCATAAAAATATCACAGCGATTGTTTGAAAAACTGATGCCTTACTTCATAAAACCTATCCGTTCCCGCGACCGTGAAACGTTTTGCTGTAGGCATCATGCAGAGGCAAGATTGCTGTTTAAAAACTGTGTGGAAGTTCGTAAGAAACACACAGATAACGATCGGACAGGAAAAGTAGCATTCAAGGAGGACAGTCAACCACAAAACACAGAGACAAACAGGCAAACAGACAAACAAAAAGGCAAAAGTAATAATAAATGCAACCGACATCACAAACACAAAAGGGTTCACAATAGGGATACCGCCTTAGAACGGTCAGTGGCAAAGTAGGCCACTGGGGGTTTAAGCCGGTTCTAGGGTGCAACAAACCTCACACTTACCCTACTGTCATCCCATTAAAACAGGACATTGTGAATAAAGAAATCCCCGCCATGATCTAATCTCTAACCAACAAGGCAGTATCAATGGTCAATATGAGTAAAACACAAATATGCTCGTGTAACTTTAATACAAAATACATTAGCCTAGAAAGCCTCAATGAAGGTACTCAGTGACTTGGCAGAAGCCAGAGCAACAGGAAATAAATCATTAAGGTCACGACAAGAAAGAACATAGAAAAACATCAAATGCCACCGTCCCAATGGGCTTTAGGTAGGCGTCATCATAGGGTCCACAGGCTGTCCAGTCATCGTACAATTAAAGAGGAAAGCATAGTGGCAAACTGTAAAAGGGTCCACCACCAAGCATGCAGTACGTTGCAAAATGATAGGGTCATAACCACTTTTGATAATCTTTTTAACAAGTTTAACAAAGATAGTATGAAAGTGATCATGACCAGGAATCTTACGAAGTTTATAAATCACATCACCATAAAAGTCAGGTTGTGATAGTCCTTGTCGCAGAAGAGTCCATAAATTGCTTTTATATTTGGAAAGAAGTTCAGGGTTACGATAATAAAATTTTGCAAAGGTTTTGTGAAGTTTGTGGTAACGGTAACCCTGACTGAGTAGCTTTTTAGTTATACAAAGATTATGAATATTAAAGTCCTCAACTCGAGTGCAAGCAAGTAATAGCGGTTTTAAATATATGTTTCTCTCAGGGACTATCAGTAAATGTTCGTACGATGTTTAAAGCTACACAATCCCGATAAAAGGCACACTAGAACTGAACAAATGTAACGGTCATTACGCATGTTGTTCTAATTGATTACTGTATACGTGTGAGTTCATATATACAACATGCGCACTACCTAAATTCACTGAATATTAATGAGATAAGGCGGTACTGTATGAGACGCTTCAGGTACTTTGTGAATCGACCACTGGTCTTATAACGGGTATAAAAGTGGATTTTAGCAGACGGCATTTTACCATCGAACTGATGAGACCAATCGTCAGTAGAAAGACCTAATAGGAAATACAAGTCATTAGAAATTGAAAAGTAAGCTAAAGATGTACTTACTCAACATTATAAGTCCATATTTATATATAATCCAAAACAATACCTATAACTAAACGTAGCGGCCTTTTAACAAAGACCCTTTCCAACTATCCCGTTGCATCACAGAAACTATTGTTTACAAATAATCCTCCATTTTTATGTGTGTGTACGTGTGTACTGTATATTGACACAAAACACAAGGAGACATTGTTTATCAAAATTGGAATATTGGTAGAGGCTCGTAATTAATGGTAAAGATGGAGATATAGTATGTGTTATGTGAAGTTATGCAAGCATGGTTTACACATAATAGTAGATTATAAATCAACATAGTTTTAATAAATTCCTCTTAATTTATGCATGAATTGAAATTTTGAAATTAAAAATAAAATAGATAGAGAGACACAGAGAGATACAGAGACAGAGAGAGACATAGAGAGTCAAAAAGAGGGATATAGAAAGAGAGAAAGAGAGAAAGAGAGAGACACACACAGAGAGAAAGAGAGATACAGAGAAAGAAAGAAAGCGAGAGGGAGGGAGGGAAAAGAGTGAGAAAAGGGGAGAGAGAGTGGGGGAAGGAAGGAGGGGTGGTAGGCATTGAGAGAGAGAGAGAGAGTTTCTATATAGTCTCATAAACATAGGCGTAAGAGCAGGAGGACCCCACACCCCAATGTTTCGGGGTGAGCCCCAATATTGATGTTTTCACGAAACAAACAAAAAATGCAACACAATTGTATGAACTGGCAATCTGAACATTAAAATTCTGATTGATAAGATTTCAAAATCAAAGAAAATATGAAAGATGTCAGCTTCCGTCTGTATGACAGCGTAAGTGTTAACTAAAAAACGAAAGTTTTAGTACAACAATTAAGTTCAAATACTAGTAATTAACCTTTCCTAAGTTTACTTATTTAAATCTTTAATTTTCTTTAATCAAGTTCAATGATTTGTAAAGTAATAATTTTAAATGAAACCAGGCCCGTAACCAGCCCTGAAATTTAACCGAGGCATATCCCTTATGTTGGTGTCCGGTGGCATTAACCTCCCTCTCCATCCTAGATTTTGTTTTAATTTCCTTCAATGAGTTGCATTTCCACCAGGGTCCTTATATACTAGTATATAGTTGTTTTTTATGTAAAGTATGTACATTCCCAAAATCCAACCAAGGCAAATACCTCTGTGGGCCCCAGTGTAGCTACGGACCTGGAAAAGCAATATGTTGAAAAGCAATGGTTTATATTCACGGTGGACAGACGTAAAAGACCCCGGCTGCTCAAAACAACGTTACCTTGATCCTGGTTACTCATGTAAAGGACCCTGGTGGGTAAAACACGTGAACTGTTAAAATTCATGAAGAACGGGTTATAAAAACAGTGTTTTAGATGTGAAAGAACGCGCACTGTTTACACACCGACGCGTGAAAGTACTTCTAGTTCTAAGAAAAGTGTATTTATTTCAAAAATGGTGACTGCTATTGGCATATGCTATGTCTGGAATTATGTATGTTCAGCCATAACATCCATTGGACGTATTTAGTACATAATAATATCTACCGATATTGCCAGAAGCGTTAAGTTGTTTGTGCATTGCAAAGTAACGGATCTTGGTTGCTCATGGCACCGGATCCTGTTTGCTTCTGACACAGGATCCTAGTCGGTAGTTGAAAACATACATCTTGAAAAAACGACTTCCCCTGTTCGAAATATCTCGGTCTGATATCAGTGGTGGAAGATAAAGCTGCGACATTTTCAATTGGTTGGGGTTTGTGCGTGGGTCAACTTATGGAAAAAACAATGTGCTGAGATATTTTAAAGATTTTCACATTTAACGAGTTTTCACCCTCTAAACATCGGCGAGGAACTCGTACACTTCAGGGGAGCTGGCGTGGTCTACTTGATAGCACGTTGCATTTGACCCGGATGAAGCCTTATCGCCGCACGTCAATTTCTTCCGTATATTATTGAGTAAAACATGTTCCTTTAGTCTCGTCCGTCGGATTGGTATGTACACCGGTTTTGTGTTTCGGAGTCTATCCTTGGAACAGTTTGCTAATCAAAGGAAAATATATTCGTAAGTAAGATTAGGGCAGCTTCCCGGATGTTTATGTATCCTTTCTTTTTTGGGGCGACCGGCTATAAATATTCAATATAATGTCTTGATAAACAGTTAAACAACATTCAGTTAAATGTTATGTGATAACCTTTTCAAATCATAGGATGACTCCGATGAGGGTGCTCCCCTCGAAATCCGCTAGTGCTTTAACAAACAAAAGTGGCTACATACTCATTACAACTTTCTCTAGAATTGTATTATATGTATAAAATAATGAAAACTTGCGAATTCAAAGTTTACCATTGATAAATGCCTATTTAAAACTTGTAATTGACATTTTCAGTAAATATTCGGAGATTATAAACGAAAAGCTAAGCTTTTCTATATGAGGTGTTCAATGTTTTACTTTATACAGTTGTATTAGTTTGTGAATAAATGTACATTAAGAGTTATTTTAAACAAAATATCTAAATAAAAAAAAGTTTTCTTATTTAAACTAATATTGCGTATAACAACGGTGGCCTCTCTATGCGACATGTCAGCCTACATTATGCCAAAACTCATGTATATAGTCTACGTCATTAGTTGTTCATATTGCTGCATTTGTATTACTTGTAATATTTGATATTTTATTCATTGATGTAATTTGGTTATGATCAAACAATTGCTGGCTGTTAGGGGCTTAGCTAGAGCGTTGCTAGTGTGGTTCCGGGGCAAATTTCATGAACTTGTTTTATTCCCAGATACGCTGTGATTCTTTTTTTCCCACTATTTTATATTTTATTTAACGCTGACATGTTGATGATGTAGTCTGAATCCTTGTATCCTCCTGGCCCTACTTTTTCGTTTTTTTTTTTTTTTTGTTTTTTTTTATGTATTGTGTTTTTTTTTAAATTTTCTGATTTTTGCAGTCAATGTGTACACAGCTGCGTGCTCTAAGTTAAAGACACATTTCCCAGCTGATTGTAGTCGTTGAAAAATCATGTATAGCATGCTTTTTAACTGCTTACTTCTCGCTGACTGATTACCACAGAGACATTATATTGAGGCCCCATCACAGTTTTTTCTTTTCATTTACTATTACCTTAGTTTTTGATATAAAATATTTTGTAACTAAAAACACTACATTGTTTATTATGGGGGAGCATATAGTCGCCGCTTTTTCCGTCCGTCCGTGTGTGTGTCCGTGCGTCACACCTTTTGTCCGGAGCATAACTCAAAAAATATTCTTGATTAAAGTTCGTGTGAATGATTAGGTCAATGAGACGGAGTGCAGTTCATAGGAACCATAACTCTAGCTTCACTACTTTTTAATTATCTCCCTTTTTTGAAAAATCTTATCCGGAGCATAATAGAGTTCCGTACGGATTCATTTTGAATAAGGAAGCATTCACACTAAACATTACTTTTTTCTATGTAACTTTTGGAATGCATCCATCGATTTTACCGATTCTCTTGTTGTTATTATTAATATCAGAAAACAAACAACAACACACAAACTAGAAGTGATAATTTTACTGCACCATATATAGTTCCACCTATGGCCCATATGAGGTTGTCCATACGGATTTGGTAACCACTGTCTGCACATGTATTTTTGCAGAAGATTTTTTAAAGATTTGTTAAATGAAACTGATAAGCGGTGGCATTTATGACCTCAGGTGCACCATTCAAACAAACATATAATGATGCTTCACATAAACTTGGAGTCGTCCGTGGTCGAGTGGTCTCAGACTTGAAATCACATGTCCCTCACCGCTGTGGGTTCGATTCCCCAGGGGGGGAAATGCCCGGGTTTGCACCTGGGGTCTTCCTCCACCAATAAAAAGCTGGAATGTCGCCAAATGACCTTAGCTGTTGGTGCAACTATAAAATCCAGAACATCACATTAAGCCTTCGGCTCAGGTGATCAAAAACACCGACAGATGACAACGATTTTTAAATTTTGAAGTCCGATGAGTTTCTTGCATTTGAGATTTACTAAAACATGGCAGAGAAGTAACTGATAATAGAGTATATTGTGCTAAAAATACAAAAACTATTAATTGTTAACACGGGTCTTTTAAGAAAATCCATCTATACATAGTTGTTTTAACATATAAACGGTTATAAATCTTACTACATTATTATACACTCTTTATGGGACGGGCCTCATCCTTTGACAAAAAACTAATAATCTCAATTTCCTTGTGCAAATGTATTTCTAACAGCGATTTACAGTTACCTATAGAAATTCTCTAAGGGAAAATGTCTTGCCCAAGAACACACCGACGAAACTCAGTGGCACCACGGAGGAGTGAACCCGGGCCCTCCGGTTACAAATATAAAAACTGTTTGAGGTCATTGCCGTCTAAAACGGCGACAAAAACCGTCATGCAGCGCGTTGCGGGGAAAGTAAGTTTGGTTAATGTCTATTGCGGGCCCATAGTTTATTTTAGGGTACAGTCGACGGAAGACAGGACGTAAAGAGAGAATTATCTCAAGGCGCAAACGTATATACACGAACGTCGGTCCGGAGTACCTTTGTTTAGTCCTGTACCTTGTACGACATAGACTCATTTAGCCAAACTCACCACCAGATTCCATCACTATAACAAGATCACACCCTCTACATTCATAACCGATATAATAATTCAATATTGGACTGTTCTTTTTTTATTTTCCATCATGCTGTCGCATGAATGATTTTAGTACCGGTGGTACAGAGTGGTGAGGCGCTGTTTCAAGTTCACCGCTACGGTCGTGGGTACGAATCCAGCACGTTCCCAGATTTCATCAGGCATGCAGTACTTATCCTACTTATGAAAAAGTAGATGGTCTGCCTCCCCTGCGAAAAATCGACCACCATATATAACCTAAAATGTGCTGAAGATGACTGAAAACACCATGCAACCAACAGATGTTTTTTTATTGTTTGTTTTGGTGGAACCAAAGTCCCGGTCGTCGTTTTCTCTTTAATCTGAAGGTATATAGAAAACAATCTATCAACCAGGATCCGGTGCCAAAGATACAGATTGTTATCGTTGCCAGAATCTCAAGCACTTTTTACAAAGCAACCAGGGTCCGGTGCTCTGAAATTTAGACATGGTGTAAATATTTGCAGATTTTTAGACTAAACCATTATCTTTATTGAACAACAGCAGTTGCATACCAATTTGGTATCACATTAAATCAGTCAGAGAGAACATATGGAATTTTGGCTTTTTAAAGTCATCAACTTTGTATCGACCGGTTAAGAGTAAATTTGTTTCAGCTTGTTAGGAATTATTTTGTATTTGTTGTACATAAGGGAAATGTATTTCGAAGGATAAGATATTCACAGGTTCCGTCGCATAAAGTCTTTTTCTTATACATACGATTCTGTATCTTTATGTTCGAACTTTTTGACACCAGGGTCCATTTCCCCTCTGTTTTTACCAACCAGGGTCCGTTACAAGCGCAACCAGGATCAAGGTAACGCAGTTTTGAGCAGCCATGGTCCGTTACGTCTATCCACCGTGATATTAGCACAGAGTCCTTCGCGATTGATAATATTTATGTAAAATAACTTAATTAGTACGACATTGCTAATCGGCCTCCGTAGTGCAGTAGGTTAACGCGCTGTCTTAGTATGCTTTCGTCGTTGCGGACGGGGTTCTAGCCCAGGCCTTAGCACTTTTTAAAACATTTTTGTTTATGATTTTTCTTTTTTATGAAGAAGTAGTATTCAAATACCTTTCAAATTTATCAGATTTAAATATGTGCATACTAGCACGCACACAAGCACGGCTTACGCACGCACCCACAAAAGCCCGCACGCAAGAACGATATTTTTTTTTACGAATTGTGACTCTTATTATTTCCCAAGAAGCTCCGGAATTGAAAAGTGTAACTGAAGGATAGACGGATAGGCGACCTACATGTGTATACCCCTTCCCCACATCCTGAAATCTACGATTTGCAAAAATATATATTGCTGGTCTTTTTCCAACAAAAGAAATGTCCATATATTAACTTAATTTGAACAATATCCTTCAAGTGTCTCATTGTAAACAATAATTTCTCCCTGTCGCGAGTCAACACTTGAGCATGTATTTCACGTTACATACTATTGGCTACCGATACACGCTCTCTGTATATGTCTACATGTATAATACGTGTGTGATTTTGGATTATTTCAAGGATATTATAGAAAATAATTATATACAATATATGGAACATATGTGGAATATGCGGGTAAGTGTTTGTAATTCTCTACATAGTGATGTATTTACTTTATGTCTTACGCATTTTACTTGTTCCCTTCCGTTCAACATTACAAACATGTATATGGTAACACTGCACGCCATTGATTATCCTCATCGAGTTGAACAGTCTGTAGTTATGGGATATCTGAGCAAATTGCTATATAAACTTTTAGGCTTATACCCGTAATCGCTGGGTGGTACAATTTCAAAGTTACCGAAGCGTTTATCACGCCTATTATGCAAATGCCTCGATATACGCTATGACAATATACCAGCCTAAACAATGTAGACAACACATCCAGCAAAGAACTTCATCTATAGGCGTTCTTATGTTTAAACAAACTTGAAATTGTATTATGTTATCGGGATTGTGTAGCTTTAAGAGTTAAATTTGTTAATTGATAATACTACAAACAGGGTGGCCATTCATCTTTAATATAGACATATTATACAATGTTCTATTTTATATCAACTGTATGTTTTTGTAGCACTGTCCGCCAGAACGGAGTGTTTTTTATAAACCTTTATTTGTCTTTTCTCATTGGTCATGTTTTGCTTATTGTAATTAATTACATTAATGCGCAATGTTAACGCATAGTTTGTGTAATACTAACCCACAGTTTGTGTAATGTTATCGCATGGTTTGTGTAATGTTAACGCATAGTTTGTGTAAGGTTAACACACTGTTGGTTTAATGTTAACGCACAGTTTGTGTAATGTTAACGCACAGTGTGTGCAATGTTGACGCATGAATCTTCACTTATATTTAGAGGTGATTGATATCAGTGAGAAATAATATACCAACGGAAAATGAAGTTAGCCACCCAATTCACTGAGTTAGTACCGGACGTCACACAACATTTGCAAATATCCATAAATGTGTGGCAAATACACTCTAACAGTGTCAATGTTATTACATTTAACTCCCTTAATGTATGCAATATCTAATAATAAATGAAACGCATGCATGCTATTTGTGCACACGGACAGACTGTAGTCTTGAAGGAAGTGCAAATTAAACACGGAAGCAGTCATGGTTTTATTTTGCTGTGGATTATGATCGAATGATATACGAATTACGATAAATATTTGAAGTGCATTATAGGTAAGAGACAATATATATTTTGAACATTCAGTTGCTAATTATAGTTGTTTATCATTGAGCTGTTACATGATAACATTACAAATTTGTCTATGCAACAACCTTAACAATATTCTTTAGGTTTAAGGTTTTGCACCGTTTCACAATGAAGTTCAGTTCTTTAAGCTAGTTCACTCCCAATATCATGTAAAACGGTTACCGTAAGGAAAAGGAAACTAAACACATTTTGTTTATAAATATTGTGAATTTCTAATCAATAGACTTTATTCTTAATTTAAAACTTCCTCGATCACTTTATTGATAAGTGGGTATGATTTGCCATATACTATGCGTAAGGTAAGACTACATTGGGTCAAATTGGAATAATTGAGTCTGTAGTTTAGTTTAAACATATTTATTTTACATCGATTGCGAAACAAGTTATTGCAACTTAGATTAATCACTCTCGATGACTTCCTGGGTAGAACCAGTACTAAGCAATGTGGATTAATTATCTTGCTCAAGGATAGATAACGTGGTCGCGGCGAGGATCGAACCCATGACCTCTCGATCTGGAGTTCGGCGCTCTAACACTGGACCACGCACTCCACAAAAAACCTGAATTGAGTCTGTCTTGATATGTTTTTCTTTTTCTGTGACAATCCATTTTTTACAATATTTTGGGCTTAACTTTCATTTTGACAGCATGAGAACTGTTCGCTTTCAAAATCAAGTTATGTTGAAATTTACGTAATAATGTTTTACTTTGATATTAGTATTTAAGGAACAAACTTTCTATCATTTCATTACGTATTGCCTTCTTAATATTAATATACACAAACATTAAACTTTATCGACTTTCTTCAACAAATAGCAAATATTGGAAATCGAATTATCAATTACAATAATGATCGTTCGAATGTTAAACTTATACTCGTATTGGTTGTATTATGTATTATTAAGGAAATATGAGTGTCTGATATATTAGTGTTGAGGTTTTAAGAATATATCCAATGTCTGTGTCACATTGATAAGGTAAATGGTTTGGTGTAATACAATGCATGCCATGACATCTTGAAGAATACCTATTGACTTTCTTTTACATTGAATTAAACATTTAACGTAAATATTGAACATTTAACGTAAATGTCTACTTGAAGATTGAAAATCAATATTTCGAATATATAGATACTGACAATCTTTAATATTAACCGCATTGAAATATTTAATTTTTTAACTGTATATCAATCCTTTAATGGTCGCAAATTAAACGGCAGATATAATTGAGCTATAGTGAATGTTGTAATATTGGTTAAGCCGTTTCCAGCGCATTCATTGCTGCTTTTGACAGTTATAAAACTGACAAACACATTTAATACAATTAATAACATTATGGTTTGACAGTCCAGCGTCAAATGACTTGATGCATTATTGAACATTTTCGAATGTTTGAATGTTAAACAATCGAAATGCAGGAATGTGCCTAAGTACGTTTCAATTTTGAATAAAACCATACCCTTAATTATCCACTCCTACTCCTCCTATCGCCCGTATGTTAAATATGGGGTTACAAATATTGAAATGATCCAACCGTCCGGAAGATTTCCATAATAGTTTAATATATAAATAGGACTTAAAAAAACACAAAACGTGCATCTATTTGATCAACACGTCGCATGAGAGTTTTGTTTCAAGATCTACACGTAAAAAAAACTCAAGACGGCCACAAAACGAAATGCCTTAAAACATGTGAAAGGTATTTGATATTTTGTGGTGACATGTTTGCTAACTTAACGGGAATAATATGCATGAGTATGCACTACTAAAATTGTATAATCGGTCACCCAGCTTTTTTGAATATTACACGAATTCTAAAAACTGGAAAATACCGAAAGGCATACCAATATTTTATTAAGTTTATCGACAAGGTTTTAGTCCAACTGAGGCAGATTATGTTTTATAAATCGCTAGCGATATTTGTTAAACGACGCCAGTTAAAATTTCAAAAGAAATATGAATTATTAAAAAATATATAATTCTTTGAAAAGTGACCGATTATAAAAGTTGAGTAATGTATATACCCTGACATATTTATCGGGTAGAACTAACAGTATGTTAAACGTCCTCACATACTTACTCGGGTAGAATTATATGCATCTGTTTACACACTGAGATCGTAACTCGGGTAGAATTATATGCATATGTATACACACTGATATCGTTACTCGAGCCTATGCATGTGTATATACCCTAACATAGTTTCTTGGGTAGAATTATATGCATGTGTATACACTCGGGTAGTATTACATGCCAGTGTATACACCCTGACATAGTTACTCGGGTAGTATTAAATGCCAGTGTATACACCCTGACATAGTTACTCGGGTAGTATTACATGCCAGTGTATACACCCTGACATAGTTACTCGGGTAGTATTACATGCCAGTGTATACACCCTGACATAGTTACTCGGGTAGTATTACATGCCAGTGTATACACCCTGACATAGTTACTCGGGTAGTATTACATGCCAGTGTATACACCCTGACATAGTTACTCGGGTAGTATTACATGCCAGTGTATACACCCTGACATAGTTACTCGGGTATTATTATATGTCAGTGTATACACCCGGAAAAGTTACTTGGGGAGTATTATATGCATGTGTATACACCCTGACTTAGCTTCTCGGGTAGAATTAACAGTACTTGTATGACATAATCAGGTAGAATTATATGTATATGTATACACCCTAACATATTAACTCGGATAGAAGAATCTGAACTTTAATACACCGTCACATATTAATTCGTGTAAAATTATCTGTGTGTGCACTGACCATGACATATTTCCTCGGGTAGAATGATATGCATGCGTATACCCCTGATATGCTAACTCGGGTAGAAATATATCCATATGTATACACCTGACAAATTGACTATGCTATACTTATATGCATTAACTTATATACACTCTGATATATTTAAATGTACTCCGGACCGGTAGAACTAACGTGTATACACCCTGATACTCGGGTTGATTTATATGTATGTGTGCATACCCGGACAAAGATATTTTGGTAGAATTATACACCGTGATATAGCTACGCGGATAGAGTTGTATGTATCTGAATACTCCCTGACATAGTAATTCTGTTAGAATTAAATACTCCCTGACATAGTTACTCGAGTAGAATCATATTCATGTTTGTAAAACCTGACACATTTACTCTGGTAGAATTATGTGAATTTGTGTACACCCTGGCATAATTATTTTGGTATCATTAAATGTATGTGTGTACACCCTGACACAGTTACTCGAGCACAATTACATGGGGGTTTATACAACCTGACATATAAACCCTGGTAGAATTATTTGAAGATATATATATTTTGACATATATACTCTGATAGAATTATATGCATATTAGGTATACACCCTGGCATCGTTACTCGGGTAGACGTATATGCATCTGTATACATCCTGATATCGCTACTAGGGTAGAATTTCATGCATGTTTATTCATCCTGACATCGATACCCGGGCAGACTTATATGCATCTATATACATATACATCCTGACATAGTTACTCGGGTAGAACAAACAGTAAGTGTATGACATAATTGTTAGAGTAGAATTATACATCCATATGTATAAAGGCTGGTATCGTTACTCGGGTAGAGTTATATGCATGTGTATACATCCTGACATCGTTACTCTGGTAGAATTACATGCATGTGTATACACCCTGACATCGTTACTCTGGTAGAATTGTATGCAAATGTATAAATGATGGTATCGTTACTCTGGTATATTTATATGCATATGTATACTCCCTGACATAGTTACTCGGGCAAAATTATATGCATGTGTGTAATCACTGACATAGTTACTCGGACAGAAATATATGCATGTGTGTACTCCCTGACATAGTTACTCGAGCATAATTATATGTATGTGTATACTCCCTGACATAGTTACTCTGCCATAATTATGCATGTGTATACTATCTGACATAGTTACTTGGGGAGAATTATGTGCATGTGCATACTCCCTGATATAGTTACTCGGGCAAAATTATATGCATGTGTTTAATCACTGACATAGTTACACCGACAGGAATATATGCATGTGTGTACTCCCTGACATAGTTACTTTGGCATAATTATATGCATGTGTGTACTCTCTGGCATAGTTACATTGGCATAATTATATGCATGTGTATACTCCCTGACATAGTTAATCGGGCAGAAATATATGCATGTGCATACTCCCTGATATAGTTACTCGGGCAGAAATATATGCATGTACATACTACTTGACATAGTTACTCTGGCATAATTATATATCTGTGCATTTTCCTTGACATAGCCATTTTTGCAGAATTATATGCCTGTGCATACTCCCTGACATATTTATTCGGGTAGAATAATATTCATGTGTAAACTCCCTGACATAGTTACTCTGGCAGCATTATATGCATTTGCATACTCCCTGACACAGTTACTCGGGCAAAAATATATGCATGTGTGTACTCTCTGACATAGTTACTCGGGCATAATTGCATGCATGTGTCTACTCCCTGACATAGTTACTCGGGCAGAATTATATGCATGTGTATATTCCCTGATATAGGTACTCTGGCAGAATTATGTGCATGTGCATACGCCCTAACATAGTTACTATTGCAGAATTATATGCATGTGTGTACTTCCTGACATAAATACTCGGACATAATTATATGCATGTGTACTCCCTAACATAGTTACTCGGGGCAGAATTATATGCCTGTGAATACTCCCTGTCATAGCCACTTTTGCAGAATTATATGCATGTGCAAACTCTCTGACATAGTTACTCTGGCAGCATTACATGCATTTGCATACTCTCTGACATAGTTACTCTGGCAGAAATATATGCATGCGTGTACTCTCTGAAATAGTTACTCGGGCAGAATGGCATGCATGTGTATACTCCTTGACATCGTTACTCTGGTAGAATTGTATGCAAATGTATAAATGATGGCATCGTTACTCTGGTATACTTAAATGCATGTGTATACTCCCTGACATAGTTACTCGGGCAAAATTATATGCATGTGTGTAATCACTGACATAGTTAATCGGACAGAAATATATCCATGTGTGTACTCCCTGACATAGTTACTCGAGCATAATTATATGTATGTGTATACTCCCTGACATAGTTACTCTGCCATAATTATGCATGTGTATACTATCTGACATAGTTACTTGGGGAGAATTATATGCATGTGCATACTCCCTGACATAGTTACTCGGGAAAAAATATATGCATCTGTGTAATCACTGACATAGTTACACGGACAGGAATATATGCATGTGTGTACTCTCTGACATAGTTACATTGGCATAATTATATGCATGTGCATATTTCCTGACATAGTTACTCTGGCAGAATTATGTGCATGTGTGTAATCACTGTCATAGTTACTCGTGAGAAATATATACATGTATGTACTCCCTGACATAATTACTCGGGCAAAATTATATGCATGTGTTTACTCCCTGACATAGTTACTATGGTAGAATTATATGCATGTTCATACTCCCTGACAAAGTTAGTCGGGCATAATTATATGCATGTGCATACTCCCTGACATAGTTACTCGGGCAGAATTATATGCATGTGTTAACTCCCTGGCATAGTTACTCTGTCAGAAGTATATGCATGTTCATACTCCCTGACATACTTACTCGGGCAGATTAATATGATGTACATACTACCTGACATAATTACTCTGGCAGAAATATATGCATGTGTGTACTCCCTGACTTAGCTACTCGACCAAAATTATACGCATGTGTATAATAATTGACATAGTTACTCGGACAGAAATATATGCATGTGTGTACTCTCTGACATAGTTACTCGGGCAGAAGTGCATGCATATGTATACTCCCTGACATAGTTACTCTTGCAGAATTATATGCATGTTCATACTCTCTGAAGTAGTTACTCTGGTAAAATTACATGTAGGTTTGTACTTCTTGACATAGATACTCGGACATAATTATATGCATGTGTCCTCCCTAACATAGTTACTCTAGGCAGAATTATATGCATGTGAATATTCCATGACATAGTTACTATGGCAGAATTATATGCATGTGTTAACTCCCTGACATAGTTACTCGGGCAGAATTATATGCATGTGCATACTCCCTGACATAGTTAATCGGGCAGAAATATATGCATGTACATACTACTTGACATAGTTACTCTGGCATAATTTTATACCTGTGCATTTTCCTTGACATAGCCACTTTTGCAGAATTATATGCATGTGCATACTCCCTGTCATATTTACTCGGGTAGAATAATATGTATGTGTAAACTCCCTGACATAGTTACTCTGGCAGCCTTATACACATTTGCATACTCCCTGACATAGTTACTCTTGAAGAATTATATGCATGTTCATACTCCCTGACATAGTTACTCTGGCAGAATTACATGTAGGTTTGTACTTCTTGACATAGATACTCGGACATAATTATATGCATGTGTACTCCCTAACATACTTACTCTGGGCAGACTTATATGCATGTGAATACTCCCTGGCATAGTTACTCTGGCAGAGTTATATGCATGTGTATACTCCCTGACATAGTTACTCTGGCAGAATTATATGCATGTGTACACTCCCTGACATAGTTACTCGGGCAGAATTATATGCATGTGTATACTCCCTGACATAGTTACTCTGGCAGAATTATATGCATGTGAATACTCCCTGTCATAGTTACTCTGGCAGAATTATATGCATGTGTATACTCCCTGACATAGTTACTCTGGCAGAGTTATATGCATGTGAATATTCCATGACATAGCCACTTTTGCAGAATTATATGCATGTGCATACTCCCTGTCATATTTACTCGGGTAGAATAATATGTATGTGTAAACTCCCTGACATAGTTACTCTGGCAGCCTTATATGCATTTGCATACTCCCTGACATAGTTACTCTTGCAGAAAGATATGCATTTGTGTACTCTCTGACATAGTTATTCGGGTAGAATTGCATCCATGTGTATACTCCCTGACATAGTTACTCGGGCAGAATTATATGCATGTGTATATTCCCTGATATAAGTACTCTGGCAGAATTATGTGCATGTGCATACGCCCTAACATAGTTACTATTGCAGAATTATATGCATGTGTGTACTTCCTGACATAGATACTCGGACATAATTATATGCATGTGTACTCCCTAACATAGTTACTCGTGGCAGAATTATATGCATTTGCATACTCCCTGACATAGTTACTCGGGCAGAAATATATGCATGTTAGTACCCTCTGACATAGTTACTCGGTCAGAATTGCATGCATGTGCATACGCCCTAACGTAGTTACTATTGCAGAATTAAATGAATGTGTGTACTTCCTGACATAGATACTCGGGGCAGAATTATATCCATGTGAAAACTCCCTGTCATAGTTGCTCTGGCAGAATTATATGCATGTGTATACTCCCTGACATAGTTTTTCTGGCAGAATTATATGCATGTGCATACTCCCTGGCATAGTTACTCTGGCAGACTAGTATGCATGTGTGTACTCCCTGACATATTTACTAAGGCAGAATTAAATGCACGTGTGTACTTCCTTACATAGATACTCGTACATAATTTTATGCATGTTTACTCACTGACATAGTTACCCAGGTAGAATTATATGCATGTGCATATTTCCTGACATAGCTACTCTGGCAGAATTATATGCATGTGTATACTCTATGACATATGCATGTAGTTAATCAATGACACAGTTACTCGGAAAGAAATATATGCATGTGTGTACTCCCTAACATAGTTACTCGGGGCAGAATTATATGCTTGTGAATATTCCCTGTCATAGTTACTCTGTCAGAATTTTATGCATTTGCATACTCCCTGACATAGTTACTCGGACAGAAATATATTCTTGTGTGTACTCTCTGACATAGTTACTCGGGCAGAATTGCTTGCATGTGTATACTCCCTGACATAGTTACTCGGGCAGAAAAATATACATGTCCATACTACTTGACATAGTTACTCTGGCATAATTATATATCTGTGCATTTTCCCTGACATAGCCACTTTTGCAGAATTATATGCCTGTGCATACTCCCTGACATTTTTACACGGGTAGAATAATATTCATGTGTAAACTCACTGACATAGTAACTCTGGCAGAATTATATGCATTTGCATACTCCCTGACATAGTTACTTCGGCAGAAATATATGCATGTGTGTACTCTCTAACATAGTTACTCGGGCAGAATTGCATGCATGTGTATACTCCCTGACATAGTTACTCGTTCAGAATTATATGCATGTGTATATTCCCTGACATAGGTACTCTGGCAGAATTATATGCATGTGCATACGCCCTGACATAGTTACTCTTGCATATTATATGCATGTGTGTACTTTTTGACATAGATACTCGGACATAATTATATGCATGTGTACTCCTTGACATAGTTACCCTGGTAGAATAGTATGCATGTACATATTTCCTGACATAGTTACTCTGGCAGAATTATATGCTTGTGTTCACTCCCTGACAGATGCATGTAGGTAATCACTGACATAGTTATTCGGAAAGAAATATTCGCATTTGTGTACTCTCTGACATAGTTACTGGAGCAGAATTGCATGCATGTGTATACTCCCTGTCATAGTTACTCTTGCATAATTATATGTATGTGTGTATTCCCTGACATAGTTGCTCTGGTAGAATTATATGCTTGTGCATACTCCTTGATTTAGTTACTCTGGCAGACTAGTATGAATGTGTGTACTTCCTGACATAGATACTCGGACATAATTTTATGCATGTGTACTCCCTGACATAGATACCCAGATAGAATTATATGCATGAGCATATATCCTGACTTAGTTACTCTGGCAAAATTATATGCATGTGCATACTCCCTGACATAGTTACTCGGGATGAATTATATGCATGTGCATACTCCCTGACATAGCTACTATGGCATAATTATATGCATGTGAATACTCCCTGACATAGTTACTCGGGCATAATTATATGCATGTGCATACTCCCTGACATAGCTACTATGGCATAATTATATGCATGTGTACACTCCCTGGCATAGTTACTCGGGCATAATTATATGCATGTGCATACTCCCTGACATAGCTACTATGGCATAATTATATGCATGTGTAGACTCCCTGATATATTTACTCGGGCATAATTATATGCATGTGCATACTCCCTGACATAGTTACTCGGGCATAAGTATATGCATGTGCATACTCCGTGACATAGCTACTATGGCATAATTATATGCATGTGTACACTCCCTGACATAGTTACTCGGGCAGAAATATATGCATGTTCATACTAGTTGACATAGTTACTCGGGCAGATTTAAATGCACGTGTGTACTTCCCGACAAAGATACTCGGACATAATTTTATGCATGTGAACTCCCTGACCTAGTTTCCCTGGTAGAATTATATGCATGTGCATATTTCCTGACATAGTTACTCGGGATGAATTATATGCATGTGCATACTCCCTGATATAGCTACTATGGGATAATTATATGCATGTGAATACTCCCTGACATAGTTACTCGGGCATAATTATATGCATGTGCATACTCCCTGACATAGCTACTATGGCATAATTATATGCATGTGTACACTCCCTGACATAGTTACTCGGGCATAATTATATGCATGTGCATACTCCCTGACATAGCTACTATGGCATAATTATATGCATGTGTAGACTCCTTGACATATTTACTCGTGCATAATTATATGCATGTGCATACTCCCTGACATAGTTACTCGGGCATAATTATATGCATGTGCATACTCCCTGACATAGCTACTATGGCATAATTATATGCATGTGTACACTCCCTGACATAGTTACTCGGGCAGAAATATATGCATGTTCATACTAGTTGACATAGTTACTCGGGCAGATTTAAATGCACGTGTGTACTTCCCGACAAAGATACTCGGACATAATTATATGCATGTGTACTCCCTAACATAGTTACTCTGGGCAGAATTATATGCATGTGAATACTCCCTGACATAGTTACTATAGCAGCATTATATGCATGTGTATACTCCCAGACATAGTTACTCGGGCAGAATTATATGCATGTGAATACTCCCTGTCATAGTTACTCGGGAAGAATTATATGCATGTGCATACTCCCTGACATAGTTACCTGACAGTATTATATGCATGTGTATACTACCAGATAAATTTACTCGTGCAGATTTATATGCATGTGTACACTCCCTGTCATAGTTACTCTGGCAGAATTATATGCATGTGAATACTCACAGACATAGTTACTATGGCATAATTATATGCATGTGTAAACTCCCTGACATAGTTACTCGGGCAGAATTGTATGCATTTGTACACTCCCTGTCATAGTTACTCTGGAAGAATTATATGCATGTGAATACTCCCAGACATAGTTACTATGGCATAACTATATGCATGTGTACACTCCCTGACATAGTTACTCGGGCAGAAATATATGCATGTGCATACTAATTGATATTGTTACTCTGACATATTTAAATGCACGTGTGTACGTCTCGACAGAGATATTCGGACATAATTGTATGCATGTGTACTCCCTGACATAGTTACCCTGGTAGAATTATATGCATGTCCATAATTCCAGACATAGTTACTCTGGCAGAAGTATATGCATGTGCATTCTCCCTGACATAGTTATTTCTCGAAGAATTGTATGCAGTGTATACTTCCTGACATAGTTACTCTGGCAGAAGTATATGCATGTGAATACTCCCAAACATAGTAACACGGGCAGACTTATATGCATGAGCATACTTCCTGACATAGTTACTCTGGCAAAATAGTATGAATGTGCATTTTCTCTGACATAGCTACTTTTGCAGAATTATGTGCATGTTCATATTCCCTAACATATTACTCGGGCATAATTATATGCATGTGCATACTCCCTGACATAGTTACTCGGGCATAATTATATGCATGTGCATACACCCTGACATAGCCACTTTTGCAGAATTATATGCATGTGCATACTCCCTGACATAGTTACTCTGGCAGAATTATATGCATTTGGATACTCCCTGACATAGTTACTCGTGCAGAAATATTTGCATGTGTGTACTCTCTGACATAGTTACTCGGGCAGAATTGCATGCATGTGTATACTCCCTGACACAGTTACTCGGGCAGAATTATATGCATGTGTGTACTTCCTGACATAGATACTTGGACATAATGATATGCATGTGTACTCCCTGACATAGTTACCCTGTTAGAATTATATGCATGTGCATATTTCCTGACATAGTTACTCTTTCAGAATGATATGCATGTGTATACTCCATGACATATGCAAGTAGTTAATCACTGACACAGTTACTCGGATAGAAATATATGCATGTTTGTACTCCCTAACATAGTTACTCGGGGCAGAATTATATGCATGTGCATACTCCCTGTCATAGTTACTCGGGCAGAATTATATGCATGTGTATACTCCCTGACATAGTTACTCTGGCAGAATTATATGCATGTGAATACTCCCTGACTTAGTTACTCTGGCAGAATTATATGCATGTTACTCCCTGACATAGCTACTTTTGCAGAATTATATGCATGTGCATACTCCCTGACTTATTTACTCGGGTAGAATAATATGCATGTGCATTTTCCTGACATAGCTACTTTTGCAGAATTATGTGCATATGCATACTCCCTGACATTTTTACTTGGGTAGAATAATATGCATGTGTAAACTCCCTGACATAGTTACTCTGGCAGAATTATATGGATGTACAAACTCCCTGACATAGTTAGTCGGACGTACTTATATGCATGTGTACTCCCTGACATAGTTACCCTGGTAGAATTATATGCATTTGCATATTCCCTGACATAGTTACTCTTGTATAATTATATGCATGTGTATACTCCCAGATGTGGTTACTCGGCCAAGATTATATGCATGTGTGTAATCATTGACATAGTTACTCGGACAGAAATATATGCATGTGTGGTCTCCCTGGCATAGTTACTCGGGCATAATTATATTGAGCCAGTTTATATTTTTACCCAACACAAGTGCTTGCGGCCGGCAAAGCATAAAACTAATCAATTGAATATTGTTTGCATTAACATACTTGACAAGCAAAACGAAGGGGGTGGGGATGGGGGAACATTCCAACTGTAATTTGCGGCAGAAATGTTCGTTCGTAAACAATAATGCCTCTCAAAAATATGATGGATGTATTAGGAACAATTGCCGTAAGTATGAGCTGCTGATCCGGAAAAAAAATCATTTTCGACTTTCGATGTAAGCCAGTATCATTCAGTATTAAAATATAAATATATTTATCTTTGGAACTCTGCAGCACTAATTCCTATACTCCAGTTGACGATGACGTTATTGCCACAAATATCACTCGGTGCATTACTTTCAAGGTTGGGGTAGAATATACAACCTTACCGCATCACCTTATCAAAGACAAGCTTATTGCTCTTATTAAAAAACTAAGCGTTTTTTACTAACGGCATTTTAGACAATTTCACTATGTGGACTTGCCAAGAAGTTTGTGAAGCACTCATTTCCCATTAGATAATATTTTCGTCAGGTATGGAACAACCGTTTATAGACAAATTGTTGCTATCCCTATGTGTATTACCTGTGCACATATTGTCGCAGCTTTGTTATTGTATTGCTATGGAAGAGATTTCATGTTGAGTCTTTCATCCGATACTTCCGACGCATCACGTCACGATAGAAGTCAGTTTATTAGAGTCCTTGTCGCAGAACATTTCTTAAAATACTTTTATATTTTAAAAATAGATCAGGGTTTGATATTGTAAATTATCCTCACTTAGATGGGGATGTTCTCCGGACAACTTCTTATGTGTCTATGTTTCTCAACATATACGCTTTTCTAGAGCTTGTAGTCGAGTTGAGGACTTGAGGACTTATAATATTCGTAATCTGTGTATATCTTAAAAACTACTCCAGCAGGGCTACCGTTACTATAAACTTTGAAAAACCTTTGTACAATTTTATTATCGTAATCATGGTAATTCAGATCTACTTTTAAAATATGAAGGTCATTTAAGAACTCTTCTGCGACAAGGACTATCACAACCTTACTTCTGTGGTGATGTGATTTATTCTCTTAATTGTGTTAGTTGTTCTCAAAGGATCACCTTCGTTTAGTGCAGTGTGGCGGCTGTAAAAAGTCTCCCCGTGCTACGAATCAGTAGTGTTATTTTTTTACTGGTCCTTTGGGACCAACGAGCCCAATATAGGTGGCTTTGAAGTAGAATACCGCTAAAGCCGGTGCTAGGGGGTATGAGAAGTGTTGCTTCTCCCATTACTTCTCATGAACATACTCAATAAAACCGAGACTGCTGCTTTATTCTCTTAATTGTGACAGTTGCTCTCAAAGGATCACCTTTATCAGTACTTATTACAAATTTCGTAAGAGCATTGGTCATAATCACTTCCATACAGTCTTTATTAAAAGTGTTAAAACTTTTTCAAAAGAGGCTATGACTCTATTATTTTGCAACGCACTGCATGTTTAGTGGTGGAACCATTTACAGGTCGCCACTATACTTTCCTCTTTGATTGTGCGATGACTGGACATATTGTGGACCATGCGATGACGTCTGTTTGAAACCTTACAAAACTGTCGCGTTTGATGTTTGTCTTTAATCTTATCTTGTCGTAGTCTCAACTGTTTATTCTCTTGTTGCTCTGGCTTCTGCCAAGTCACTGAGTACTTTCTTTGTGGCTTTCTATGCTTTTTTATAGAAGAACTTTTATTGTGCCTCGTCATAGGTCCATGGAGGTTCGAGGCCATCCTCCATGAACCTTACAATGTGTACATCAATGTAATCAATTGCAATAGGTCAAACATGACATGTTTTTATATTATATAATACATGATCGTGTATATGTTTTACTTATATTGCCTATTAATGCTGCGGTGATTTTTAGATAATACAACCTGTCGGGGATATCTTTATTTACATTGTCCCGTTTAGTGGGATAACAATAGGGTATGAGTGAGATTTGGTGCACCCTAGAGCCAATACCCCGGCGACCACTTTTGGCCACTGACCGTTCCAAGGCAGTAGCCCTATTGTCAACTCTTTTGTGTTTGTGATTGCTTATTTTATTCATCTTTAAAGTTGTTCTTTGTTTTTGTGTGTGTGTTTGTGGTTGACTGTCGCTCTAGAATGCTACTTGTCCTGTTCGATTTTTATATTTACTTGTTCAAAGTTATATAGGCCACCATGTGCTCAATGCTACATAACGGAATAAACAAATTGGATATATCTTGATCATATAATAACTTCTAAATTTAATGTCTATTTCTAACATAAAAAGTGTAAAACAAAAACAAATGTACATGTTGCCTGAATAATAGGGTGACCATGGCCAAAATCGATGTTTACTTTAAGGGGTAGATAGAACAAAACATATAAATTGGCAAAAATGTGGCGAACCAAGTAAACCAATAAGTCATCAAGATGGTCGCCATTTTTGTAAAGATTGGTATGGAGCTTATAGGAGACAAAATACCATAGTTCAATACTTGTGAGTAGTTTTAGCAATTTAATACTTATTTTAACCTTTTAGAAAAAAAAAATTGTCCTTATTTTCACAAAAGAGGCCAAAATCTAGGGCAATACTGCAAATTATTTTTAAAAAAACGTGTTACAGCACTACAATATTCAAAATGTATTATGCAATTGTTTTTGTTTTTAAATCGACTTTTTCTCTAACTTTAAAAACTTTAATTAACTTATCAAATAAAAAGAGAGGATAAGATTGAACATAATTTTTGCTGTATAATATATATTGCTACTGCAATGTGATATTTTAGTAAACGTTTAGTTTTATGGAATCTTGTTAAGTTGTTTATTTTAACTACAATGTATTCTAAATAATTAAGAAGTAGTCATAACAAACTACTCTAAAGTATTTCTCCTCATATCACTATTTTACCTAGGAGTATTTTACCAGAGCACCAGTACAGTGTATGAAAGGTAACATTCAAATGTAAACTGTAGACATTAGAATAAAGTTGCTGTTTGAACAATTTCATTAAAAACGGAAACGTAACAGAATGTTTCTAAGAGGTTTGCGATTAATAAAATTATTGTATAACATTGGTAGATGTGACATGTTTTGTGATGACAGAGCAGAGCTCCTTCCGCTCTGGGCAGAATTTTAGTCCAATATTGCATCTGACTGCTTACATGACACAGAAAAAGTAGTATATACTCAATTATAACCACCCCTCCTAATGAATACAGTACACACACTCAAACGAACAAACGGACGATGAATGTCCTAGTTCACT
This sequence comes from Cyrtodaria siliqua, assembly GCA_037043455.1. NCBI lineage: Eukaryota > Metazoa > Mollusca > Bivalvia > Adapedonta > Hiatellidae > Cyrtodaria > Cyrtodaria siliqua. The sequence continues at coordinate 63,280 of JAWPHD010001705.1, read as the reverse complement.
TGGTGGTGGACCCTATGATGACGCCTACCTAAAGCCCACTAGGACGGTGGCGTTTGATGTTTGTCCATGATCTGTCTTGTCGTGCCCCTAATGGTTTATTCTCTTTGAAAATGGTTGCAAACAAAAAGGCCGATATCATGGAAAACATGCGGGAAAAAAATCAACCAGTATCGGTGTTAAGGAGTATCGATGAAGTGGAAAGCATCATTTTCGACGGAATGGCAATTATTCAAATTGTACAGAGTGTGTTTGAATGTGACAAAATCTATTCTTCGAGACTGGCAAGCATTTATATTTAACCATATTAATCCATATATATGATTGTGTTGATAAACGTTAATGTGAGCGGATCTTGTCGATGGTTTACACACTCACAGAATGCGACACATGTTGCTCTTCCTTTGAAATTGGCAAGAAAATGGCATCAAATGTAAAGATGAACAGTGCCGGTGAGGCTTAAGAATTATCTGTCTGATAAATGTATGTCTCTGAATACGTTGAAATTGAAAACAAGAGTATAAAACCAAGGAAGTTAGTTACCCCCATCCACTCTCCCCGAAACAAAAGATAGGTTTTTACTTCATCTATCAATTGTGTCAAAATTTATGGTATAATAACGACGAACAAACCTAAATTTAAAATGTTTACCCGCAAAGACCCCCCCCACCAAAAACAACAACAACAACAACACTACCCCACGCCCACCACACACGCCTTTCCTTTTTTGTATGTATTTAAAGGTAGCTTCAAAATTAAGACTTGAGGACTAAATATCAAATTGGAAGTAAACTGTTGTTTTATTAACAATGCCGTTCGTATGTTCTTTAAAACATCGATAGAGTTCGTTTAAAAATGCATGCCGAGTTTCGTGTTTGGCATACAGAAAGTGTTCCCCTGTAAAAGTGACATTTTTCCCTTCCATATATGTGCAGTCATTCGATTAACATTTCAGTAAACTGTTTCTGAGATGAGATAGTACTGGTTCAAGTCTGCATTATTTTTTTCTCCTCACTAGTGATCTATTTCTTTTAAACTCTCCATGCATTTGGGTACGTTATTAATAAACCCGATGTTTTGTTAAAATCGAACTAAATGTGTATATTACCTCCAAACGAAACCAAATCACAGTTAAACAGTCACAAACTACATATACGTGTTCTATTTACATCGTTAAACAAGCTCAGCAGCTTATACACATACCACTCTTAATGGCGTAGATGACAACCTTAATTTTGGGAACACTGAACATAGACCAAAAACAAAGTTGAGTATGCAATAAAAAATAAAGTTCACGGATGTTTCGTTAAACATGATAAGAAAGGAAAACTGTCATATAAAAATAGAACACATGATGAAAGATTGAAAGAAATTCGAGATCATATCGAATCCTTTGCAACTGTATCATCGCATTCTCACTCCCCTTAGCACAGGCTTCAGCGGTATTCTACTTCAAAGCCACATATATTGGGCCACACTGATTGGGCTCGATGAATGTAAGGTAACAATGAATCATCTGATGTATTAAAACAAAAAACAATCTCAAAATATTTAGTGTTATGATAGACATGAATACTACAATAATCCGCTATAGTTTCAATGTTTAAATGTCCTTAATTAACTCAATACCAAGTGTATAAATGCGTTTTACATAGGTATTATACTTGTATTGATGGTTTAAACAGCTTGACTGGTTCACACAAAGAGATATGTTAAATTACCCTCGGATTGATAGCGCGCCAATACAAATATATTGATTTAATTCACCTCAATGCAATTATAATCGTAATATTTAACAACGTGCAAATAATCGTTAAAAATATACTTCAAAAAGCAATTGACTGAAAACACAAACAAACGTTTATGTTTTGAATTTTGGGGTGAATACGTCTACAACGTAAGTTACATTTCAAATTATTTTAATTCATGTTTTATACATTTGGATACTGATTACGCATCATTCAAACAGATTTGCTTTAATTAACAATTTAAATGACATATTGAAGCAATAAAAGAAACAAGTAGTAATATGCAAACCAATTTTCGTTTTAATTATGCATCTAATTGTTAATAATGATTTTTAAATGTGCAAGTAATGTAAAAACAACAAACCGGACGTAGTGAGTTTTAAAATATACATATATTGCCAAATGTCAGGATAATTGAACGTGAATGTAATGTAAAGTACATGGAAAAAGAAAGTGTAATGTGTATTGAGTGCAATATTTTGAAAAATACTATTTTATTGGTAACAGTGTAGAATGTTAAATGTATCATTTTAAATCGCTAGCCTTTTTGCGTTATTCATCAATTTTGATTTATATATGTGGCTTGCTTGATAAAGGTATGTAATAAATACACGCAAATACAGTAATATGTAAAATATATAATTTAATCATAAATTGACTTCATTATAATATGCGTTCTTAATAAAGATTGTTTTAATATATGCAGATCGCTTTGATAAAGGTATGTTATAAACACGCAACTACAACGATACGTAAATATATGATTTCATCATACAATGACCAGTATGTGATTTGACTAGACCAATGACAAGTATCTTATTATGAAAACATGCCAGATATAAACATTATAATTTACAAACATTGTATGACAAGATTACTATTGTTAAATATATACATTATTAAAGATATTATAAGAGACAAAGGTGGGCAAATATCAGTCCATGTTTACACATCCAAAGTAGTTATAATGCCAGATATATTTTGATAAAATACCAGTAGTCCTTTAACGGTATGCATAACGTAGAAAATTAAATAAGTAATGTTATTTACAAAGGTAACATAAAATTGCTGTCATAGAATGTAACGATAACATCTGCAAACAAAATAAATGGGAGTAACTAACCCACATTTAAAAGCTTGGCATGAATAGTTAATTATAAATTAAAACATATGCTTATATTGTGTGTTTCTTATTAATTGTCACTGAGGGTTGATCTGATATCTACTTTCTATGTATTGATGTTTTTCCTGAATGAGAATGTGCCACGATAGTCTGCTTAAATTTCCCCAGTCGCCATTGCGACCCTGGCCGGTTATAAACATCCTAAGACGGTATAGAATTGACAAAGCGCTGATGTATTTCCTGTATTTGAGTCAGAATGTGCCTATAGTGTTGTGTGTCCCTGGAAATGAAAAATTGACATACAAACAAGGTCAACACCTAACAAATGAAACTGTGTTCGAACAAAAAAGAATCTTTGATAGAAACTCTTAGTGATGTTGAGAGTATCATAAAGCTATGAATTACGCGAATGTTTTAATTTTGTTTCATACACCTTTCTTAAACGTTAGTGTTTTAATTCATTATATGCCACGTCAGATAAAGGTATAACTATTTCCAAAGAGTTATTACTGTGTTTGATCACATTTCGGATGGTTGTGACGTCAGCGAGCATCATCAACATCGTGTGTAAAAGGCCCGTAGATCACCAAGTCGTGCTCATCAAATATCACTGAACTATATAAATTACGTAGATATATTTAATTATTAACCATAAAATATGTTTTGCCTTGTCATAAAAAAAGAGTCTGTTTACAGAAAAAAATCATTTTAAATATATATTTTAATACCTTTCAGGACACAGATTTTATGATGGGTGGGTCGAGCTCAAGACCAAAGACTGGTAAGCTATGCGCTGATTCATTCGCCTATACGGTGAGTCATTCGCCGTTAGTTTAAACAGAGTATGAAAGGAGAAATTAGGAAATTTGAAATCACCGAACAAAATATATACAAAATATTTTATCGGTTTGATTGAGACGGTCCATCTTGTTTCAGCCGAATGATTAATTGCTGATTGCTGTGTGACAGTGAAACGGTAAAACGTCTCAACGTTCTTGCAATCAAAACTGTTATTCATTCCGATCTGTAGATGTCGCTGAACCAGATATGTATATACAGATATTGGTGGTATATTCTTAATTACTTTTGATTTATTACTTTAATTTCCAACAAATGGCTACACTACTCCAGCCTTTAAAGGATTAAGTAATGTTTAATGACCCTTAGGATATGTTGGCTTCATAATCTGCTCCCAACTAATTTCCATTTTGTTTATATCGTCCATTGTTTTCTCGTTTGGGGCATATCATTTTGTTAGCAACTGGGACAATACGCCGATGGACATGGTATGGTAAGAACATACCACATTGAAGGTTCCATGTTCAACGTCATATGACCATCATCTTCAGAATAGCTCAACTTGTCGTACTATTGACATTGTTGGTCAACCCGATGCGTGAATCGCAGCAAGTATGTTTCACTACGAATATCAAATCTCAGTCAACATATTTTTTATATTTATCGTGTTCGGCGATTTCCATAAGTCTCCTTTTATACTAACTTTAAGAACGAAAGTTAACTAATGCAATCGAAGTATCGAAGTCACTCAACACTAAATAAAACACAAATACAAAATGTTACAGATTCCAAAACGATCATACTTTATAGTTTAACCATTACGTTTTTATTTTCCAGCTTTATTTTCAACTCGAAAGGAACGTCTGGAAGGTAAGATCTAACATGGTTTATTAAAAAACTCGATATTGATTGTTTTTTTGTTTTATTTTTGTGGTTTTTTTTTGGGCCTGGGGTTTGGGGGGGGGGGGGGGGGTCTTAAAAAGATATACAATACCTCTGACATATTGTACGTGAACCGATAAGACGTCATTTTAAACGCCAGAAAACACGTTACCCGTTGAAACGGTATTTTAAACGTCAGATGCAAAGCAACAACGCAATAAAATGCGTTATTTTAAGCGATCCTACGTTTCAACAACACATTTAGATAAGACAAAGCTGTAAAATTCTCGTTTAATGTTGAAAGATATGCATAAAATATAAGTTTCGACGAAATGTGAATCATGATACATAAAACTCAATGTTAGATAGTAAATAAACTATTTCCAGCGGTTTTATATTTTGCGAGATCAAAACTGGTGTTTGGGACTTGAAACACATCGAAACCGCGGGCCTGCAGCCCTTGGCATCGATGAACTTCAAGGCCCACCAACCAGGTATTTATCTGATACTATATAAACTCGCTGGACATATTGTATTTCTTAATTAATTCATATTATTTAGGGAAACTGAGAACGTATTTCTTAAAGCTATCACAACCATGTACATGCTTGTTATTATTTAAACAACATTGCAATCACGTTCTAATACTCCAACGAGGCAAAGCGTTTTGTCTATGAAAGAAATGTTGTTTGAAAAGAAATAGTTACATGCATTGTAATGTACATAATTATTTGGTCAATATCAAACGAGTTTATGTTATCTAATGAGACATCAAATGTATGTACCAACATCGTTGTATACATACATAAGTGTTCCTAGTCACCCCGAAAACAGATTAGTAGTGGTATTACTTACTAGACCCTTTGGATCATCGAGCCCATTCTTTGCGGCTTTAAAGTATAATAAAGTAGCATACCGCTTAAGGCGATGCTAGAGGGATTGGGAGGTGTTGCAGCCTATATTGCCTCTAATGAACAGACTCAAAAATATTGAGTCTGCTATTTTATCTCGTGTTGGTGTTCGTTGTTTCCAAGGGATCCACTTTTCAATATTCAAAATTAGACCCTCGATATTTTCTAAGGGGTGATTCAGCTATTTAATAGCATGTATGTTTATTTTGAATCATTGAACAATAGCAATTACGTAATCAGGTGTTTGTATGTACTGTACGGAACATTACTTATTATTTATACATTAAACACTATACACCTTGTAAATAACCAGCTATGAATAAGAGCATGGAATAAACTATTCCGAGAAAAATAATATCAACTAAATCATACTGTAGAAGTAATTTAATGAATGTTTATCATTTTACTTCTAGATTACGAAGTAGTTCTTCGACGAGGAAGTCGCCCAGACTGTAAGTTGTATAATGACATTGACGACTTTTTTCAAAATCAACTACTTCTGTATCAATGAACATATATACCACACCTGTCCAGTCTTTATAGCATCAAAGGTAAACTAGTCCAGTGGTACATTTGTGAGAAAATGAAATTGTATTCCTTCGTTTTAACGGTACGAGGGTACATGTAGCCAAGAGATATAAATAACTTCACATAGAGCAATCATTTCACTTCAAATTGCTTCATGAAATTCACGTAAAACCTCAGTGCTAATAAATTGTAATCGGAAAATATTTGTTAAAGCCGTTTAGGTAGATATAAAAAGCCTATGTTATGAAAATGAGAAAAAAAAATCCTATAGAAATTACAGCACGCGAAAGCAATGGCACTGTAGTTCCGCGTGAAACCATGCATTTATCGATTACATATATGATATGAGTATAATAACATTTCGAACAACATTGTCTTCATTTTAACGATATTGCGTTGTCAGGCATTAATTTAGAATGATTGTTAAATTAAACGAATTCAAAAACAAAAACAAAACAAAATTGAGTGTAAAATTTCTCGTTCCAGACTACCAAGTGATACTTCGAAAAATACGGCCAGGATGTAAGTTACAAAATGACGTTAAGCGTGGATCAACTGAAAAATGGACATCCTTTTTATCTATGAAAATACATGCTATTTCAAGTAATATATATGAAATAGGCTCAATACATCATACTTATGCTACATTTTTGCTACATTTTTGAGTAAATTAAACTGTATTCCGCCACGTTTTACCGACATGAATGTCTCGGGGGAGATATAACCATGGTCTTTATGCACAACCGAATTAAAAACAATAAACATACAACATACCAGTCAAATGAAATCAACTGAACATCTTGTATGCACTCAGTTACTATGAAGGCAGATACATTAAAACACATAGAGCAGGATGTCCCGGCAGCAAAGTTGGTAGCGTATTTGCTTCTCACAAATGCATCCAAATTCAATTCCTAGTCTTGGCGTATTAAGCGAGAAGGTACGGTGCTCCTTGGACACGTGGGGTTTCTATGCATCTATTACTAGTACACATAAAAATAATATTAGATAGAAATATACTCACTCTTACTACATCATAATTTTAATTAAAACAACCTTGTATAAACAGGCAAAGCGTATTACAGGATAAAATAATAAATTAACGTGTACTTTTATATTTCTTCTTTCAGATTTGTATTTACCTCAAAGACGAATTCCAGACTGTAAGTTATATAATGATTTTACGGCTTTATCACTTTCATGCTATCTTTATTAAACTTGTTTTAAAGGTTTATCAAAAGAGGTTATGACCCTATCATTTTGCAGCGTACTGCAGGCTTGGTGGTGGAACCTTTTACAGTTCGCCAATACGCTTACCTCTTTAATTGTACGATGACCGGACAGGCAGTGGACCCTATGATGCCTACCTAAAGCCATTAGGACGGTGGCGTTTGATGTTTGTCCGCGGTCTTGTCTTTGTCGTGGGCCTCAATGGAGTATTCTCTTGTTGCTCTGGCTTCTGCCAAGTCATCGAGTACCTTCATTGTGACTTTCTAGGCTTTTTTGTATTTATATATACACGAGCATCTAGATGTTTTACTTATATTGCCTTTTAACGTTGCCTTGTTGATTAGAGAATATTTCATGGCGGGGATTTCTTTATTTACACTTTTCCGTTTAATTGGGATGACAACAGGGTAAGTGTGAGGTTTGGTGCACCCTAGAACCTGGTTTAAACCCCCAGTGGCGTTTTTGGCCACTGACCGTTACAAGGCGGTAGCCCTATTGTCAACCATTTTGTGTTTGCGATGTCGTTTGCATTTCTTATTACTTTTGCCTTCTCGTTTGTCTGTTTGAGTGTTTGTTTTTGTGTTTTGGTGGCTGACTGTCGTCATTGAATGCTACTTTTCCTGTCCTATTTTTATATCGTTCTTTTATTCTTTGTGGCTGCCTAAACGTTGAACGCTCAACGGTGCTCGATACCAGTAAAATTCCTGTTTCATTCGAGTTAGATCCATACGCTTATGTTCCCTAAATCGTGTTTAATTATCAACAAGAAATGATAATTATTTTGACACGCTGTTGTGAATATATTTAGGAGGAGATATTACACTATTATTCAGTTACATTTTGATGACAAAATGCAGTCTTAGAGATTAGATCATGGCGGGGATTTCTTTATTTACACTGTCCTGTTTTAATGGGATGACAGTAGGGTAAGTGTGAGGTTTGGTGCACCCTAGAACCGGTTTAAACCCCCAGTGGCCTACTTTGCCACTGACCGTTCCAAGGCGGTAGCCCTATTGTCAACCCTTTTTGTGTTTGTGATGTCGTTTGCATTTATAATGGCTTTTGCCTTCGTGTTTGTCTTGTTTGCGTGTCTGTTTCTGTGTTTTGTGGTTTACTGTCCTCCTTGAATGCTACTTTCCCTGTCCGATCTTTTTATATTTCTTTTACGTTCAAAACACTTTCCTTTATTATTTCAGCAAGTTTCATTGTAAATAACATTAAGTGGCAATTTAACGCAACTGATCGAGTAAATATCCCCGCCCGCCTCCCACCCACTCAACCATCCACCACCAAAAAAAACTATATGATAGATTTACTCTCGCAGAATGTAAAACAAATAATTATATTAATACATCAGATGGAGACTTAGTTATGATAAGGAAGATGGAAGCAACAAATACAACCAAGAGAATAAAGTAGCAGACTCGGTTTTATTGAATCTGTTCATGAGAGGTTATATAAGAAGCAACACCTCTCACGCCTCCTTAAGCTTAAGCTGTATTCTACTTCAAAGCCACATATATTTAGTTCGTCGATCCGAAAGGACCAGTTAAAACACTACTGATTCAAGACCAGATATCAAGCTAGAGATATACCAGATAACCTCCATTTCCAAATGTCATATCACAGTCATGTCTCATTTTGTAATATTCAAACCTGTTTCTTGCTACGTGAAATAAAACAACAACGCAGCAGTTAAACAACGACCCCATCAAATAAAATATGTAAAATAAATTATATTGTGTAACACAAATGTATATAAAAAACAGATTAAACTATTTAATAGGTTTTTAACTCGCTGACATGTAATGGTATGCAAATACCTCATTGGTTCCTCGTTCACCGTCATATGCATACACTCTTCGGGATATCTCCTATTGTTATACTATTGACATTTTAAATATTGAGTTCTGCTCAACCCGGGGCTAGAGGGCGTGAAAGGTAGCAAGCAACTTTCACTAATGTTCATTAACATTCGCAATCAAACGGAGAATGCAATCTGTTTTGTATTTATCGTATTCGACGATTTCCAAATATATCCTTTCATACGCCTTTTAAAATAACACTTTTCAGAAACCGTATTCAGTAGTTAGGCAGTTGTATGCATTTATATATTTGGATAGTCTTTTACTCTCTTTGTGTCAAGTTATCTCATCAGAACTGAACGATGAATGCTGAAGAGTCGATTGGAAATGTATCTTTTAAAACGATTTAAAAACACACAAAAAAAAGAAAAACACGTTTTAATTTTTAAATGCATTTTGTGAAATTATGTTGCGATTAGAAATGGTCATATGATTATTTAGTAACAGTGTCAAATGCATTGATCCAACTAAATGAGAATTCGAATAAAACAAATTTGAAACCAAAACGGAAAGCAATCAAATAACATGGTTAGAGTACTTTAGTCTAGTTTTGTTCTGGCGTAACAAACGCTACGCAACACACTAAATAATTTCAGTTGATGTTACATTTAAGACTTTTTTAAAAAGTAACCATATGATGATGCATATTTTAAAGTAATAATTTAGATAGTTACGTGGATATCTTCTAAACACATTGCTCTACTTTAAACGATTTTACGTTTGAAAATAGAAAGATTATATGTTGTATTTACATTTCTATTTCCAGATATAAGTTCACCAACACCGCGGCAGGAAGGTAAGTGAAGAAATGGCGTTCTAGTCGGATTCTCTTCGAAATTTGTTCAAGAGTGAAATATTCAGTGTTGACTTTTTTTTTATTGAATCAGGACTCATTTTCTTCTTTGAGACGTTGTTAAATTATGATACTAAGAATAAATTATGTTCAGCTTAGATATGATATGATATATTTATACCGCCTTGTACATGTATTAAATAAAACAAACTGTAAAACCAACCAACCGACACAACAGAACGATCATCTGTGAAGTTAAGTATAACCTTTTTATTTCCAGATACATTTATAAGTTCATCTCGATCGAGCAGCACAAAAAGTAGTTTAGGTAATGGACTTACAGTTATTTTATCTTAAACTATACAACAACCTTTTTATCAACTGCACCCTTCTTTATATTATTCAATATGAAATACACGCGTAATGGTGTAGAGTTGTACGTAAAATATCAAGGATGTGTAAATTAAGTATTGACGTTAAGATTGGATTCTCTCTCTTTTTTTCTTTTTCTTTTTCTTTTTTGAAAATGATACCATTTGCACTGATTAGAAATATGCTCCGGTTTGATAACTGTACTATGAAGTGGGAGAGAGAGAGAGAGGTTACATTGTAATTTGGGATCGCTTTACTCTGACTATGGATTGGAGAGTTTTTAATAAACATGAGTACACTCATACATACACAGGTATAACTATTTCAAAAATAAATAAAATGAATTATGTATATACAATTACAACACTCCCGATTTTTTGCCGAGAAACGATCATACATGTTATACCGAAAGTTGGTATAACAATGTGCATCTAATCGTTTGCCGTCGTGCATTGTCGAACTTACATGGTGTCTCCTACAAGTTACTCCACTACTCATGGTAAACAAGTAGTATATAAGCATTTATACTTGCTGACGAACCACATGTCTATTGAAATAGTATCCGATTGGCAGATTAGGATGAGTGTATGGCAGCAATATTTAAGAATGGTATATTTTTCTGGACTATACTATTTACTCGTCACCCAATCCAAATTCTCTTTCTCTATCACCCATCAACTCTGTTTTGTCACTATTACGTTTTCTGACTTTATTTTTTGCTGGGCTTTACACATGTATTTTTAAATATGTTTATGTAGTCCAAGTTTCGGTCACTATATTCATATAATAACATGTTTAATACAATCAATATAACAAATATTAGAAACAACTCTCGTTGTTGTTTTTTTCAGCTTCGAGCACAAGGATTAGAACAATAGTTGTTGGGCCGAAAGGAAGCAACGAAGAACCGTTTTTTGAAGCAAAATGTGGTAACAGGGACATTTGCTCATATATTAAAAGCCTTAGCTCCGACATCATAGCAGTTGATGCTTCATATATTTACGAAAACGAATTAGAGTATGTTGTTATTTGCTTTAATCCTGAAACAACAAAAGCTGCGGTTATGCACAATTGTCCTGCCTTTGAACATTTCATATTACATTTCCGTCACGTAAGTGGAGAAGGAAAAGCAGTGATGGATTATATACTGAAAGAGCAAAGGGATTTTACTGAGAAAGATACAATAAAGATAGATAAAGTTATTGCCGAGAACGCTGATTATATCATGTCTAGATGGAAGAATATTAGCGCGATAACTGCGTGTCCTGTACAGTCTTTTGGCTATGGAACAAGTAATTCCAAAATTGTAGAAGCAGCCTGTATCGTTATACTCGTTGATGTCAAGTTTCCAAACAAACGAATACCAGTATATCAGGACCAGCTTCCGAAAAAACTAGATGGAGTTCCGGTAGATATTCGGGAAGGTTTCGTTATGCCTTTTGGAAGACCGGTAACAAAGGAATATCATGAAAAGCTCCGCATGGGGTGTGAGATAGGACCAGGATCGATAAACATGTCCAGTACTTTAGGTGCATTTATTGATCTGCCAAACAACCGAGTTGCAGGTTTGACCTCGCTGCATGCGATGTATGAATGGAAGGATATGAGGACATATAAAAACATGACAGTTCGTGAACGTCAAGTATTTCGAAATGTGAAACAACCTGCCAGAAGTAACAACCATATCGGCAGTGTATCTGATATTCATTTTTATGAAGGAAGGCCAGGATCTCAGCCTGGAACATGTGGAATGGATATAGCTCTTATAGAACTTTCACCAGAACGGCACCCACAGGACGGAGAGTTTCCGCATTGTCAGTTGGAGGAATCTGGTAAGGTTTGTGTACATTATTTGGACTTACACATTTAGACAAACACCAATGCTCATTTAATTACGCACGTGTATCATTTGGGTTTACTTACATTATTACGTAAACATCAATGAGCATTACATTTTGCATGCGAACAAGTAGGGCTTCTAAAATTGTTTAAATTCCAAGATCCATAAATGTTGTTTATGAGTACTTAAAAAATGTACTTAAAACATGTTGACACCAATATAATAACACTTTGAGCATGAATAATGTGTACCTAGATAATGTTAACATCAAATATAAAAATCATTTTGCGCATGAATACTGTGTACTAAAATAACATAAATATACATAACATTCTGTGCATGAATAATGTGTACTAAATTAATGTGAACATCAATATTTTTCGCATGAGCAATGTGAACTAAAATAATGTTGACATCAATATACGAGTTATAGACAAAAGTGTATACACTATTATATACAGGGACGAGGTTTTAAGAATGCACAATCGGCATTCCAAGAAATACACGTGTGTTTTGTATAGAAAAATAGTTTCCACACATAATAGGTCGAGAATCTGTAGTATGCTACAGATATGATGATTTTACCAGGTGATTATATACCGATTATTTAACTACTGGGTTCCATTACTGGGGAATCCTTCGCGATATGGTAGGCGATCTGATACAAGCGATTGAAAAAGTGCATGCCTACTATCAACTGAAGAATTTCGTTTTAATTCTAAACAACGACTCATATTCTTAGATCATTTCGAAGATAATGATGTATATGTACATTTCGTTTTAAACAAAATTGTTTATAACACATTTTCTTTGCGTCATGACTCGGCATAACAGTAGTAACGTCTTAAATCCGTATGCATCAACGAGCGAATCACACCGGATAACTTTTATATACAATTAACTATTTTCCATATCAGATTCATTAAGGTCTTAATAATACAGTAAATATACTAGCAACGGCACGATTCAGGGTTTGCGGTATATGTCGAGTTATTTAAAATGTTTTTCAAAAATAGACGAAGCGGTTGTCCATTATTGTTATTTTGTCGATTTCCGAAGCCCGAAAATCACGTGTGTTTATCTATTAATACGTGTTTACTTGGACTTCCCTAATATTCATGTTGAACGGATCCAGTGGAGGAAGAGGGTGCATCGTTGGCGTGTATGTGGATATATGTTTGTTGTGGGCGGGTGAGGGGAGGCACAGCAACTTAAATCTTTGACTTCTTGAATTAGAAGTCATGACGTTCGAAGTCATGAAAACATTAAGTTGTAAATTGAAAAGTCACAATACTGTCATGAAGTTAGAAGTGACGAACTATTCAACAACACAATATAGGTTATTTAGTGCCGGCCCAGATTAAGGACAAAGCTAAACAGGACTCCTGGAACCTGTCCTACCCTTCCTAAAGAAAAACAATTCTACGGTTCTTTTACTTGGTCGGATGGTACGTAGACCGCCTAGTTTACGTCCGCATCTGACAGACGGGGATTAGAGAAAGAACAGACAGACTAAACTCAATAGCGCCAAGTCCTCCAGAAATCGCAAAAAAGTCAAAAGATAAAGAAGTTGGAAATAAGAGTGTAAAAAGTCACGAAGTTAGAAGTAGAGAATAAGAGACTTATGATAGTCAGAATGAATGAAGTGTGATAGGGGGCTTCCATAAAAAAAGAAATGAATGTTGTTGTTGTTGTTGTTTTTGCATGGGGTTTAACGTCGCTTCAGCAATATGTCAGTCAAATCCAAATACGGAATAATAGCGAGGATTGTGAACACATAAAATCGATTCAATCTAACCTGTTTAGTACGTTTTGCCTACTGACCGTTCCAAGTCGGTAATTCTGTCTTAATCACTGTATCAAGATTGACCAAGTGGAGACAACTCACCAAGGAAGAATCAAGAATAAATAAATTTACAAATTTAAGTACAACAAGCTGAATATATATACAAATGAATATAATGACAAAGTAGAAATATGAAAGTTGGTAAAGCATTTTTAAATGAATTTCAATACACGTTAGATGGAATCCCTATTCACGTAATTACACATTAAACTATTCGGTTTTAATCAGACTGAAATCTGTATTTATGATATATGTTTGCTATATCACAGCTATTTTATATCTCAAAGCTATATCTAGTCGTTCCGGTACAGTTCAGTGTCCGGCATTAATACTTCATTTCCGCGAATTCACTTCCACGTTATACGCACGCCCCTCATTAGCGGTTGCTATTCGTCACGGTACCATACATACTTCGGGTGACGTAATTCCCACTTGACGTCAACTCGCGCAATCCCTTCCGGTGATGGCTCAAGGCCCGGTATTCCACATCCGATGACGTTATCTGCGTAACTAGGCCCTCTTGCCTAGAGTATTCGTGGCTACCGCCTGGTCGAATTTACATTGTTAAACTTTAACAGAACGTGTAATACAATTACATAATGATGTATTTTAACGACAATGAAATCTCGCAAATCTAGATTTAACTCAAAACTTACAACATATCAATTCAACCATGGAAATAATACTTAATTATCAACGCATAGACAACATGAATGAATGAATGAATGAATGAATGAATGAATTATTGGTTTTACATCCCGCTTACACGTTATAGGCTATACCGATACAGAGACCTCAGAGTGCTGAGGATTGAATAATAATGACAATATAATAAACAACCTTAGAGAGATTTACACTGCACAATAAACGTTAACCTTTTTATGCAATGAGGTAATGACAGTTAGAAACCTCCGTAAAAAATGTACTTTCAATCTGAATCGCGTATCTATTTACTATCTACAGAACAACTTGCATTATCAATAATGTAAATTTCTGCCACAATAATCTATCAGACTATAATTTGCTAATATATTCTGATGTTTTAAAACGTACTAGAAATGAAGCCATATCCTGCTAAAATATCTAGGGTTTTCACCAGCATATATTTACTTCCGAACAACAATTTAAATATGACATTATTTACAACAAATAAAGTAAATTCGACTTACCCTCTTCCGTTATGATACTGGTCACTACTACCTTGGAGACTGGTTTGTGATCATGTGACAAGTTCTTGTCATTTCGATACACCAATGTATACAGCCCCCACACGTGTATCTGACTGAACACGCCATCCATACACATGTCATCTTCTTCGGACTTCTCGTAATCAAGGTAGTGACATAGTTTTGAACTCTGTCTTATATAAGCAATCTGTACATTGAGTTAGGCCCGCACCGGTAAATCCTTGCAAATTTACTAAAAATACACAGCTTACAAAATCAAAACTTTCTTAATACTTGATGAATTTTGATGAAATAAAAGCCAACACAACTTATTCTCTATCAATAGAATGAAACTAGTAAAATATTATTATTCGATATACGCATCGATTAAAATCATGCGCTTGGCAAAAATCTATCAAAATTTCTATTCAAAATCGGGGAAAATGAGCCCCGACAAACACAGTTAAAAACACTAAGTAAATAATGAATATGCAGTCATTTTGTAACACTCACCTTTTCTGTTGTATTTTGTCTTTTTCATTGTATAATTAATTCAATATTGCTCCTTGTTTGTAGTACAGTGCGGGCCTAGGATGCCATTGCGTTCGGACGCTGTGGTTTCTATAGGACCCTATATCTCATTTTACTTCTTGTAGCAATGAGCTAATTGCCCCAAATTCACATTATTCTGACACCAGGCCGACCAGTCCGAGCTCTTTTCTTTATATTCTAAGCGTCAAGCAATAGCGTCACTATTACCCTTTTTATAAAGTCTGTAGTATGATCCGGCCGGAGTTTGAACACATGACCTCCCGCATGCGGTGCGAATGCTCTACTATTACGCAATATGTGAATGTGCGTGTAATGATTTTTGAGCTGGTAGCTCATACTGTATTCAATTCTAAATAGTTAATCATGTTCATAAGAATGACAACTAGTGAAACGCATATACAAAATAGAAAATGTATGGTATTTGTGTACAACGTCGCTCTTAGACAGGTATGCGCCTAAATTACTGTAGGAAATATCCTTAATGCAACTTGTGCTCTATTTTAAATTGTTTCCCTTTCGTAGGTCATGACGCCAAGGTACCGATATCATACACTAGCGGACAAGTATACAACATGGCCCAACTGAGTAAGGATACAATACTCATCAAATATGGCGCCGAAACGCTATTAACAGAGGGGAAACTGTATCGAATTGGATCTGTCGTGGCTCCAGTTCACCCATTAGTTAATCCACATCAATATAGGTATCGAAAATTATAAATATTCTTGTGACATATCAAAACGGAATGTGTTGAAATCAGTCTCTTTCTGTTTATACTCCATTTATCTATTAAATAACATGTATTGGTAAAGTTAACCGTACTCATTTATGATATATTTGACATATGAGATTCGTAATATAATGAAGTGCACACTAGTATGTAGTGTGCATGTAAAACTGTAAAACTGTACCGATTTGTCAACTGTTATTTATTTTTTATTTAAATAAATGGTTTTTAAAAACTGTATTTGAAACGAATAGCTTCATCAGGCAGAGTGACTAAAGTTGTTTTGCTACCATGTTAATTATATGAATACACATTTTACAATGCTAAAATATTCTCATTTTTAGGTTGTGTGGTCAAATTGAAATCCAGAGTTGTCAAATACAATCGTTTTCGGTAGAAGGGTCGGATGAGATAAGACAAGAAAGTATTCCGTTCGCCAAGCCTGGCGACTCCGGTGCACTTGTTTTAGCTCCATTTCGTGGCTGTATGGCTGACATTAGAGCTGTAGGAGTGCTTGGTGGTATGATTTCCACAGGGACATTCTATGTTACACCTATACAAGCAATACTACAGAAATGTGGCGTGAAGAAATTAAAATCATTTCCAGGAAAATGAAAAATTGGATAGCAATATTCGACGTCAACAAACTGACTGAAATTATAAAAAGTGAGCAATTTATTTTTCTCACTCAATTAGAAAAAATAAAATAAGCAATATGTTTTGAGTTTTTAAGCAGGAACTTGACACGTTATTATACGAAATTTTAAAAAAAAATAGTTTTGATTATCTAGGACAAAGATGATAAATGAGATATAGTGTCCTATAGGAACCACAGCGTCCGAGCGCAATGGCATCGTAGGTCCACACTGTACGGCAAACAAGGACTTGCAAATACAATGAAAGAGACAAAAAAACAACAGAAATGGTGGTGAAGACAGGGTTACCGACTTGGAACGGTCAGTAGGCAATAAGGCCTACTAGTTAGCTGGATTTTATATGCGCACAATCGTCGCTATTATCTTGTCTTCAACGCCCAAATAGACAAGACAAAGTAAACAAAAATACATCCCATCAAAATGAATTCTCTAACAATAATGTCCACATCCTGAGTAACTAACTAAAAAAACACATACAAAATAATAAACATCTCCGGATGTAATCAGAATCGTACTGAACAACCATAGTAGTTGCAGCTAAAGAGAAAACCAATCTAGGGTACGACCAGAAAACCCGAGGGACGAAAGCTCATGCACCCACCTCCCTTAGTTGGGGTTTCAGTAGGTACACTCATAGAGTCCCAAGAGGTAGTCCAGTCATCGCATAAGTGAAAAGTGAAGCGTGATAACTGACTGTAGAGGGGTCAATCACTATACATCCAGTGCGCTGTAAAACCAAAGGGTTATATCCTTTTCTGACGAACTTCCTGATTAAATATGTAAAGCGGTCAGGAAACCCGTCAGACCCCTTTAACTTTAATACATTGTATTAAATAATCTGTATACTAATATTTTAAGAGAAGTAAGGTTCTTCGAAATTCTATATCACAATCAGTGACTAAAGTAACCCTCTCGTATTATGCTTCAAATATTACGTACGAATCAGAAAAAACGATTTAACAATATGCTGAGTTCAAGTATTTGCCGATTTCAAAAAGAAATACGAGAATTTACAAGTTGTGTAAATCTATCTCATGACACCGTGTTACATTATACGTAGTTTTCATTATTTTTACGTATGAATTATTTTA
Source organism: Cyrtodaria siliqua (assembly GCA_037043455.1). NCBI lineage: Eukaryota > Metazoa > Mollusca > Bivalvia > Adapedonta > Hiatellidae > Cyrtodaria > Cyrtodaria siliqua. The sequence goes on along the minus strand of JAWPHD010001705.1, from coordinate 45,155 downwards.
CGGATATGTTTTATTATTATGAATTCTTTCACGACATTTTCATGATTGACACGAAATGAATGACAAAGCAAACCATGGTTCCCATAGAGAGAATACCGTATACTGGTACAAACACATTGACAATGTTATGATTACATCTGTACTGATATTTTGATTATATGTATATACCTAATTCGCCATCCTAATAAATTATTTAAACATACCTTAGTTAATTTCTTCCTGTGAAACGGGCGATTGCATTGGTTTAATGTAGTTAATCTTCTCGTGAATATTAATTATCTTTGATGAAAGATCGATCTGACGTGACCTCCAGGGCATTGTTGTCAGAACATAGAGTGAGTATAAAAACGTAATTAGGATTTGATTTTAATGAGATTACAAACACGTTAGCATTACATGTGAAACTGAAGAGCCGTGTGTAGTTTAACTAAACCAGCTGTTTGTGACAAAGTTTGTGACAAAGCGTACTCACGAATGATCCAGTAGAAGGTCAAAACAACAGCGTACGAACATGTAATATAATTAATATAATAATAATAAATACATAAATATAAAATTCTATGTTTAAGACTAATGCACGCTTAAGATATTGCGTGAATGCAGTGTGAAACATTTATTAATATTTGTAATTGTTGATGTCGTTGATTAATGACAGTATATTTCTGTTCGCATGCTTGACAAAAGGTGGCACAATGCAAATATGTCAATAGGAACGAAATAGATAAACATCAACTGAAGCAGTGTGCTGCAAATTTCAAGTTACAACCTTAAATTAGTTTGTAGATGCGGGATACATTACCCTTAATATACACAATTTTATTAATCATTGTTTCGTATAATGCATCTCCAAATCCTTGTTAATATCATACATTTACAGGGAAAGTAATTCTTACGTCGAACACTGTTACAGAAAGATATATTTCTCTCCCTTTTATTCAATAATGTCCTAATACTTTTAAAGGTGAATATACTGAAACATATTACGCCTAGTACATTACTATCCTGTTCCAACTCAGCAAAAGGGCAATAATACTGTAACACAGGAATCTGGAAACCTTTCCCAACTTCTACCTCAGATTCTGAACTGAGTCTGCTACTTTTACCTCTTGTTTGTGTTTTTGCTTACAAGGGATCCCCTTTTCAGTATTTATTTTCAGCCTGCGCAAAATTGAGGCTCCGATACTCAAGTACATCTTGTTAACATCCGACGGCAGACGAGGATAAGACATAGAGTTTACCTAAGACACCAAATAAACTCAGAGTCGCTGGTGATGCTCGAACCCGCGATCCCTGGATTTTAAACCATGTAATGCACTAAGCCAGGCCGGCTCTTGAACAATATGGAACAAGGATACTTCTTTAACTAAGTAATGTTACTTAAAGGGGTGCGTTAGATTGTTTACTTAAAGGGGTGCGTTAGACTTGTGGGCAACATTTGTTTACTTAAGCGAATGCGTTAGACTTTTGGTCTACCTTTGTTTAAAACACAAGCTATGAAATTACCAATTTAAAACGTGAAATGGTTAAATATTTAACAAACACAACCAATTATATGATATTGTACACTACTTTGAACGTTTCAACAACACGAAGAAGCATGATTAAGAGACACATACTCAATCACGAATGTGAAGGGAGGTATTGAGTGTTAACCTTGTCTGAACGTAAGTAATGTTCCTACGCCCGCCTGTCCCGAAATGTTTAATTTCAGGAACATCTCAGGAATGTTTCCACAACGTATTACGGGAATACCGCAGCAACGTTGCAAAAACATAATTCAAGAATGTCGCCAGAAACTAATTTGCATACTAAAAGCGATAATGCTGCAACGTTGCAGCAACATGTCACCGAAATGTTGCTGCAACTGTGCCTCACACATTTTCGCCACAACCCGTGTATTTTGGTAACGGATTCTCAAGAATGATTGTTTAAATCCAAGGCCAGGTAAACCATATACATTTAATTTTAAACTGTACCTATCCGTTTTACTCAACTCCAATGCTGACATGTATATACGGTCTATGTATCATGTATATGAATATGTAGTAGCACAGATGTGTCTTTTGTTATGTTATCAAGCATACTTGTATATGTGTCACCTATTTAGATAGAAATGGCGGAGAGCCAATATTATAAAAATAAACATATATTAAAAGTACACTACAAATAGGTATATGTAACCAGGAAGAATAGCATACGATTCACCTTGTCGGAGATAGTCACGGAGTACACAGAGTGTTTAACAATGTAAACTAAAATGGATAATAAAGTGATTGTAACTGTATGGTAAGTGTATTGTAACTGTGCTAGTTACCATCTAGTTCAGATTGCTATTTTATATAACTTCTGTTATAAGTTATATATCGTTATAGTAGTGAAGTATAGTACTTCAAATGTATTGGGTTTTCTAGTAATAAGGTGTGTGTAATGCAAAGTATATAAAAAATGAAAGTGCGGTATATGTATTGCGTCTTATTGTTATAAATAAATTGTGTTTTTTTTTCGTTTCGCTTAAGTATTTATAGTATAAAATAAATAGGAAAAAAAAGTGCATTATAGGAATTTTAGTTGTGCGCAATACTTTAAACGATAATCTTAGCGTAAATTGGTATTGTGTTAAGAATGTCATAGCTCTGTATTCTTTCGAACCAAATACTAGTAAGTCTTATAGCTTTAATTTAAACCGTTTATATATGCAATACATTAATACTGGGGAACTTATTTCTTTATTCAAATAATGCTAACATATTTGTAGCTGAATTCAGCTGAGGTTAGAAAACACAGATGCTCCATTAATTCAATAAACGTGACCCTAAATATATGGGACGAGTATGGCTCTTTAATGAGCGTAAACGAGACTGACCAGTAAATGTCCCAAACGGACAGGCAATGCAAAGGAAAATATCTATCCTAAATCCAGTGTAGTCAGTGTCACTCGAACATGTCATTTGCGGATTAAAGGTTTACCGTGCTGTCCACGGGGCCATCACCGCTCTTCTGCTGTAATAACACCATACATGTTATTTTACTGTACACTGAAGCTATGTACAAGCATTTTCGCTAAGTTCATGTTCCTGTGAGTATTTCTGTGGGTGTTTCCCCCCGAGTACTGAATACTCTCTAATAATTTAGAGTGAGTGCTGAATAATCCTTCATTTGAGACCCGAGTACTGAATACTTTAACATGGATAACCCGATTACTGAATACTATTTTAACCCGGGCCAAGGTACTGAATACTCTCTAAATTTGCCCTGAATACTACGTATCAAAGGGGGTGTGGGGGTTGAAACAGCCCCATGTCTTACATGAAAATTAGCAATAATTTGTACTTTATCTGAATATGTGCAACGTGTGCATCACGTTAATTTTACAGGTAATATCATTCAGAATGTGAAATTTTTATTGCAAATGGAAAATTATCTATACTGTTGTTATGACAAGTTTCAGGACAACGAGTTGTGTAAACAGTAAGCTATACATAGGCATATACGAATGCGCTTGTTCTTTCTCGGCCAATACAGTTTGAAGCAAGCAGTATCAATAGTAACATGCTGCATGGTATACCAACTATAACATGATATTTATGATATAATATTGATATTACGGTAAACAATGCGAGGGTCTTCCCCTGGTGCTTTTAGAACAGCGGGGCCGCTGATTTTCATAAACCTATCTCCCCCGGTGCTTTGATCTTATCAGACAGGGTCTGATTTTGTACAGATCAACTGTCTGGTAATTGAACACCTCTGAATCAGCAGGTGGTAAAAATGTATAAACCATTAGCTATTTTCACTTATGATGGCACTGGCAGTTATCCTGTATTAGCGTTCATATGGGTTGTCAAAATCATTTAACAGTTTATTTTTAATAATGAACAACAAAGCATAAACCCATTCATTTAATAAAGGGAGGTAATTAAAACAGTCATTTTATTAATATTTTTAATTAGTTTTAAGTATAGAGAAAACAGGGTTTTGTAATATACTTGTATACAAAAAAAACTTGCAGACATGTTGACATTTGTTAATGGTAGGTTTAATAGCATGGTTAGGGATAAAATATTTTAAAAAAATATTAATTTGCCCAAAATAGTTTTAAAAACATAATTATTAAAGGTTTATATGTCCCTATTTTACGTAACGTGTGTATCAGTAGCTGTGTTCAAAGGGATATGAGCGAATCCAGACTAAATAATAAAAAATTATTAATACATGTATATAAATATTGGAAAGAAATCGACATTTCAGTAAATATTATGTCTACGCTACGCTAATATAGTTTTGCCTAAGTAATGAGCTATTACTTCTGAATCAAAGTTTTCACTGTTGGGTGTATTGCAATATGAGTCAGTGATTTTTATTAATCGATGGTTTCAACCACATTGTGTGTTGTGCATTTTTTTTAAATAATATATTAAAATAATTGACTTAGCATTGATAAGCAAATCCCTAGATATGAAACATAATGCTACTGACTGATTTGTGTGTCTACTTGTAGATATGTTATCTTTCAGACGACAGCTTGTACAGAGTGAGATTAAACATGGGCAATCGGTCTTCCACAGGGGAGGCAGGTAAGAAATGAACATATTAATAAGTTTGTTTCCTTCATAGCATGTCAAAACGTATCTCTATTTTACCAACTATCCAACTATCTTTCGAACACTTCCTCCAAAGGTGGTTTTGACTCTGAACATTCATTGTGGAACAAACTGCTCTTTTAGTTGCTTGATCTCAGAGCTTATAATATATAATGAGTAAATTCGATCACAAGCCATAGTAGCCGTAGTTTAACTATGGTCAGATCGCATACGCAATGGTTTAACCAGGATGATGTCATCAGTCTTAGACTATAATTCAACCCAGGCTGGTTGCCCTGGTTCAAACATGGCGGACACAAATAAACTTTCGCAAATTTGAAACTATCTTTGTTGTATATTATGCATTTAAAGACATTTGACTTGAGTTATGAACATGCTATGTGTATGTAGTCAGTTACTCGATACAATTATTCACATTGCAACAACAACTAACTATTTTACAGCGAAATATTTGAGAAATTGCGTTGCCGTTGTGAAGGTAAAAAACGTATGGTTTAAATACACCATGTATCGGCATAGTCTAAAACCTGGGATGGAATGGAATTAGAATGGTATGAGATTGTGATTCCAATCGCATTCCGTTCCATTCTAGTCTCAGTTCTTATTCCATGTTTTAGACTGTGACACATGTATAGGATAAAATATGGGACGAATCTAGAAGAAAATTGGAACACAATAAAACATGTGAAATATGCTTATTAAGAGTATTATTAAGAGCTTATTCTGATTATCTAATTATCAGGAAAGCGTGGGAACACAAATTCAAATTCAATGCAATAAACCTGTCATTTTCTAAATAAATATATACCTCTAGCCTATTCAAAAAAAGAGTATAGTGATATTAGATATGAGAGGATAGTATTGGCTAGCATTAAACTCATTTCACGCACGCACACACGCGAGCGCGCGCACACACACACACATTGACATATGTACATGGCATACACATACACAAACTGACAAAGACAGTGCACATCATCATAGCATTTCAGTACGGTCGATGAAATTGCCTTTTCTTGAATGTATAGCATTAAATCTTTTAATTCAATACAAACAATAAAGGGGCGGAGTTTTACCATACTCCAACGTCCAATAAATGTATGGAAGTTAGAGTACTGACAGCACGCGCGGACAGGGTCACTAAGTACAGCATACCATAATACAAAAAAAGATAGAGCCTGTATCAGCTCGTTGGTTAGGCCATAACATTTTTTTCTATGTTTAGCGTCATTGGGCTCGTAGGATTTTGAGTGACTGGGCTAAAGAAAAATACATTCATATGAAAACGATCAACCACATCAATTCCTAATTGGAATAAACAAGATCTTGCTAGATGAATATCCTTATAACTTGTTTACTTGTTTTGTTGTTTTAATATGGTTTCAGTTAAAAACATATTTGTTCATTTGCCTGTATTTCATGGGCGAATGCACGTTTGGGGTGGGGGATGCAAGCGTTTTGAAAAAGATATTTGACAATCAAAAAAGTATGTTTCAATTACATCTACACAAATCAAAAAAACACGTTATCTACGCCCAATTACAACAAAATATACAACATAAAATATCGATTAGTCTGGTACCCTTCCCCTATTGCGCTCGCTACTCCCGATTACTCTTCGTGCACGACCCACAAAGAGAGAGTAGCGAGCGCAGTAGGTTAAGGGTAACAGACTACTATTTTTAACGCTAATTTTTTTCTTCAGATTACTGGGAGGACCAACGCATACTCAGAACACTCACACCCCACGCCCATACTCTGAAAATTGCCCCAACCCCTCACCCACACCGGCTTCTACGCCTATGTATTTATTTTAGTTTTAGTTGTTTATTTATATATGATAAAGTAAACATATTCCATGTTTTACACTATGCCGCGTGTTTCCATTTATACAGAAACGATGGTTTAACTAGAGTAAATTCGCATTACACCTTAACTAGACATGCACAGATCAACGACCATAGTTAAACTAAAGTTAGTGATCGAAGTCCCTCATAGTATATAAGCCGAAAGCTCTCGATTTAAATGTGTTGATTTAAGCACTGTTTGGTTGATAATTTGTCTCACGTATTTCTTTTTAAAAACCTATCTTCCCAGAATTGGCCTTGTTCGATGCATACTGTTCTTTACCGTATATATACAGAGGGAGACACTGAGAGAGAGGGAGTAGCTTAGTTAATGGAGTTACTGTTTATCTTTTACTATACAATACATGTATCAACTGTAACCTTCTTTATATTATTCAATATGAAATACACGAATAATGGTGTACATTTGTAAGTAAAACGTCCTCGATGTCAATTAGGTATTGACGTTAAGGTTGGATTCTCTTTTTGTTTTACTTATTTTGTTGGCTTCTTTTTTTTTGCTTTCTTTATTATTCTTTTTTTTAAAATGGACAACCTTTACATTCAATAGAAATATACTCCAGCTCGGATAACTTTAGTATGCCGTGTGTAAACGTTTTGAATACATATTACAACACTGCAAATCAAAACATTATTGGATTCATATACGTGGATTCAAGCAGGAGAGAGAGAGAGAGAGAGAGAGAGAGAGAGAGAGAGAGAGAGTACCCATCAACTTTATAGTAACGTGGTTTTTAAACGTAAATTATATTAAATTGATCGAAACAATTGGGTTGGATTCTAAAGCCAATATATTTCTTGCAATTGTTGTTTTCTTCCAATAAAACAAGGCTAATGAATTGAATTGAATTAAATTAGGGTTTTACGGCGCACCAACGCAAGAAAGGTTATATGGCGCCAAACAGGGATGAACATACCAGGCTCATCCTCCATTTATATCTAGATACAATACAGTATGGATAATGGGCCTATAACCTTTTAACCTGCAGAACTGCAGAGTTGCTGCAAATTATATTACAGACACTCTATTTACGATGGAGCCACATTTCCAAATTTGCATATGCGGTGTCATGAGGTAAATCTTGAACGAGCATGATACATAAACGACAAAATTAACATGATAGAGGGTGGAGGCCTTCTGCATATAGCGGGATTTGCAGTGGTTGTATTCTACCCCGGCAACCACATGGGGAGTAAGGCTAAAGTTAATGAGAGATTGGAAATATATATATACTGAAAGGAAAAAGAAACGCGACACGGGAATTGCCGCTATATATTGTATGTACAATATGCTGCTGTCATTCGAATGGTACATGGTAACCTAATTCTTTTCTTTCGGATAAAACAACACGTAACACAGCAAATAGTATACTTGTAAAGTTTCATTATTGATAGATTACGCGTTTGGCGCAAACTTAGTATGCAACATTTTGCAAACTCTTTACGTTAAATACAGTACCGAACTGGCTCAATTTTTCAAAGAGGAACTTCAACATTTATGAATTTCTTGTTACAACGTGTACTGTAATTAAAAGGTCAACAACATTACAGTTGTGTCCTTTCTCTAACTAACTGCAACTTTGTTTTACAATAATATTTTATGATTTCCTTGGAATATATTTGGAATTAAGTGTGCAGTGTATACAATATAGCGGAAATTCACGTGTTGCCTTTATTTCCTTTTGGCGTATATATATAGAGAGAGAGAGATTTTCCCCACATATACATGTGGAGAAGATTGTGTACCAACCACCTACTAACGGAGTCGAACCCGCAGCCCTAGACACCAAACCTCGACACAGAGCCCCACCCAGTCGCAGACGCCTTATCCCACTCGGCCACCTTGTTAATGTAAAAATATTGATTTCTGAAACCGGTTGATACTTAAGGGCTTACTATTGAACGCGTTGGATATCTTCGGGCCTTTCCGTCAAATAACGACAACCATAGCATGTATTGATACGATAGAGGATTCTATATATAACTTTAAAACAGGAACATTATAAGTTAATGTCTATGATAAATAACGAGATGTATATGGAAAGGCTACGTGCATTAATACACTCAAACACGCGCGCACGCTCACACGCATGCACGCACGCACGCACACATTAAAATACATGCACGCACGCACGCACGCACGCACGCACGCACAAACACACATACATACATACACACACACACACATACATACATACATACATACAATACGTGCCAAAGATGACTAATCAAAACATAATTATCGTGTAATAACGTCACAATAGTCATAACGTAACATTACCGCGATAACGGTACTTGTGTCTTGAATGTTATTACTTTAATAGTCTATACTATGATTAGTATTGAATTTAATTACAGTTAAGTATAATATTACACTAAACATGTATAATGTTATTGGACGTTAGCCCTAGTTGCAAGTACAATCACTCTATTTCGTATGTTATGATATATTAAATCGATAGTGCCCAGATGCAAGTCAAGTAATATGTCAATAACGACATTTAACAATTTACGAACATTTATTCTAACTATCATGACTATCGATAGTTATGTTTTTATTTACTGAAGCGTTAACAGGGTCCAACCCTTGAGTGTAGCTTAATTACACGATTTGGATTAAAAGATATAGTACAGAAGTTATAGTACAATAGAGCTAAAGCTGAAGTACAATTATAGTAGTTTGTTTTATTTAACATTAACATACAATTGGCCAATGACATGTTGATAATGATACACCTTATAACACGTGTATTTGATAACGTGTAACCTACACACATATATACATTTAAACACGCAGTCTAGATTTACTTTAACCTTATATGAACTCTTTACAAGATATTTTTACAATCAATTTATCTTTCTAACCGTGTAATGTACTTGACATAACGATATCAGTTATCAAGTTATATTTAGTTACTTCCTTCTTATTTTAAATCATTATAATTTCTAAATCGTATTCGCTTTTGGAAGCTAAGGAAATCGAAACATATAACAATGTTACTAGTATATTACACATCAAAATAACTGAAAAACAAAATCAATTCTAAATTGTTTAATTACTAACAAACAATGAGTGTTTGATTTTAATTCACCGAAACAATCCCATATCCATACTCAGTCTGGAGGGAGATCAATACTCAATCGGAAGTGAGTATCAATACGCAATGAGAAAGAGGTATCAGTACTCTATCGGGAGGTGTATCACTAATCAGTGAGGTGGGGTATCAATACTCAGTCGGGTGGGGGCATACAAACTCAGTCGGGAGGGGTATCAATACCTATTTGAGAGGGGGAATCTATACTCAGAGAGGATGGAGTATGAATATTCAATCGGAAGCGGCTATCACTACTCAGTGTAAAGGAAATATTAATACTCAATGGCGTGGGGTTACTAGTATCAATACTCAATGGGGAGATGGTATCAATACTCAATGGGAAGGGGTATACATATTCAATGGTGAGGGGTATCAATACCACAGATGGTGTTAAGGTCACCAAATTATAATCGCTAATTATCTCTTGAGCACGATTCACTATCTTGTCATGCATATGAATTATTATTTCGTGCACACGACGTATTATCCCGTGCGTATGAATTATTATTTCCTGCACACGAAGTATTATCCTGTGCGTATGAATTATTATTTCGTGCACACGAAGTATTATCTCGTGCACACGAAGTATTATCCCGTGCATATGAATTATTATTTCGTGCACACGAAATATTATCCCCTGCACACGAAGTATTATCCCGTGCCTATGAATTATTATTACGCTGCTACGAGTTAACGATCTCAAAAGAAAAAACTCAAAGGAAAATCTGGAAACTAGTTACATTGTTTCAAATCTCGGTCATTTATTATTACAGAACCATCCACTCCATCAATAAAAGAAATATTCATAAACATAAAGATGTATTTTTTCATGTAGATAAGGTTTTCTTATAACAATACATGTGAGAATACTAGGCGAACATTGTATTATGTTTTTTTCCAAAAGAAATATCCATTCTTTCATATTCATTTATAATTTATAAGGTTTCAAGTTGTCCTTAATGGCACAATTACGCCAACTATTAGTAGAGTATCAAGTGGAAAACATGACAGTTACTTGTAAGATGTTGGTTAGTGCCACGACTGAAACATGATAGACGGAAAATAAAGCTCAGGTGTTGGGTTCTGCAAGTCGTCTTGATGAGTTGAGTATATGTGCCGATTTCTTTCAAAATCCCTCATGCATGTAAGAGTTATGCAGCGGCACTACCATCGATACGGACGGTTTGTTTGCTTGTTTGTGTAGTGTTAAAAACGTCATTTTCATCACATGTCAGGTTATGATTAGCGATTCATTTCAAGAAGTGATCGGACGTGAATTTGTGAGCTCCGTATTTCTGTTATTTTTTACGGATTATCTGAGGCTTTCTATTGTGAAAATTATATGAAATTGGAGATAATAATTCATAGTTTTATAATATTTATTTTTTGGATTTACTGTGCTTTTAAAAAGTTGATATTTGTGGAAAAAACTAATCAAACGTGTATCAGTTATAAAGGAAATAAACTCATGTATAAAGAACTTCTTTGTGCTTTATGCTTCGCGCCCATCCTGCCAGTGTAAAAGACATTAGTTCACTCCTAGTGGGTCAATTGGAGTTTATTACATTTAATTTCTTGTGATCTATCCGGATGTTGGATAGTGTGGAAATTCAATGTCAAATAAGAACGAACGAAACGCGTTAATTGTAGGATTTCAAAGAAAGCTCTCTATGCTTTGTACTTGTTAAAAAATATCACAATACAGAGAATTGTATTATTGCCATCATGGAACAGACAGATTAACGCTCAGGTCAAACTGTCCGTGGCGGACAAAATTGAACTGGGAAATTGTGCTTTGTACAGCTGTTACAAGTTTAACTTTTTGTGAGAGTAAGTTAAAACAATCGTGGAATAACTGTTATTTGATATGATAATGAATCTGTTTGAAAATTGTTCATGAAAAAATAAAATCGCAAAGGATAGTTCTATATAAAAAGGACAGTTGCAACACAAGAAAATGAATCCTAACCAAAATTCTGATGCGAACCCAAATGATAGCAAACTGTATAACCTTAAATATTCGTCAAAGTCTGATGCCATTACAGTAACTGTTCACTCAGAACATACATACAATGAAATAAAACGCATCTTAGAAGACCTCTATGTCTTTCACATAAATAAGAATGGGAATGGAATTGAGGCTCAGGTAACGGAAAACGACAAGAAGGTTGCTCTATCACTGTATGATAACAGAACGATATTCATACAAGGTAAAGGCTGTTGGAATTGGGAACTCCGAGTGTTCAGACCTTTGTCTGAACGTCTAACCCATTCAACTCCACAAACTGAAGCAACCGCGGGTGAATTGCATGATCATTCTGAAAATGCACAGCCTACATGTCATGGAATCAGTACAAATGTGACGCCTTCTGCAACTAACTCTCCACGAAGCCCACTGTTTTATCTAAGTCAAATGATAAACAGTTTGCGTAAGCCTAAAAACAGACAAACTCCCAAGAGTGTGAACAGTAGACAGCTTGATCTGGTTTCAAGTACTAAAAGCGTGACCACTGAGGAACTCAATAAAGACATAGCACCTGTTAAAGAACCATATCGATCGACGGTATGTGACGTAAGCAACACACCCAAGTGTGGAAACAGTAAACGGAAAAATCACCGATCAAATTTCGCATCTGAGGAACTAGTAGGGGATGTCTATAAAGACGATGAAGAGACCACCCTTAAGCAACCATTCCAATCAAGATATCCCATTCAGATATAACTGTGTTTAGTGCTGACCCAAACTTGGATGATGAAACCCTCGTAAAGCAACCATTCCATTCACTCCTGTCTGATTCACGACAATATTCTTTAACTGAGTTAAGTGATACCTCAACAGATGTTGATATGTCTCTCGGTAACATAAGAAACGAAGAGGAAGGGATGACAAGTGAAATTACGACTGAAATGACATTCGATGATTCTACTAAATTGCCTCATCCAGTCTCAATCGTAAGTCCAAACATTATGGAATAAACGTGTACAAAATACAGATAGATCACCAGAAGAAGGAAAATAATGAATTACAACATTCGCTCAAAGAGCTTCTTTCTCAAACCAAAATATTAAAAAGCGAAAATGAGAAGTTGTTACGCATTTTGCAAGATGTTAAAGGTGAAAAGGAGTCAATTAGTAAAAAATTAAGTGAGCAGTGTCAGCAAATGGAGGAAAATGACAGTGCTATGGCACAAATTAAATCAAATCTCTGCAAATCGACAGCTGAATGCCTTATTTATGAAGAAAGCAACGTTAAGCTTAAGAAACAAATTGAACTCCTCTCAAAAGAGAAAACAGATTTAGTTGGTCAATTGATGAAATCAAGAGAGGCTTCAGATAGCATCGAATCAAAAGTAGAAAGTGCAACGGAAAGTGTAATAGTCAAACTTGCTAGTGAAGTAGGCAATCTTAAGGAAGTATTAGTCAACGAGTTGTTAGATATAAAAAATCAGATACAGAGATCTATGGCTCAGACAAATGACTCAAAGACTGACAAATCACAGTCAAAGGATCAACCCATAAACATCAGTCGAAACTTAAATCAGCCAGATATGACCAATCCGAGGAACAAAAGCTCGTCTAATAATGATGCGCGTACATACACAGCGTTCATAGCAGGTGACTCGATGACAAAGATTTTGAGTTCAGCAAGGATGTCTGATCCAAAACTGAAAGCAAACATCAGAAGTCATTCAGGGGGAAGAATAAGAACTATTGAAAACACGATTATAACAATGGCAGACACAGATCCGGATTACATAAAGAACGCAGATGCCATTATTCTGCACGTCGGAACAAACAACGTATCTGATGCCGATTTATGCGAAGATATTACTGATGGACTCAGAGACACAGTAAATACAATCCAAATCATTAACCCAAAGGCAAAAATTATAGTGTCCTCTATTTTGCAAAGAAGAAACGACAAAGTTGTGAATCATATAATAAATAGAACAAACAATTCCTTAGAAGAAATGTGTATGAAGGATGGGCACCACTATCTCAATAACGATGCAAACTTCACCAAGTTTGGAATGCCTGACACAACAATGTATCGCGACAACTTACATTTAAACACAAAAGGCGGTAAAGCTTTAGGAATTAGCATGAGGAATGCATTACATACAGTTCTTGGAATCCCGTCAACTCAAGATAACGAGTCAGGGAATAGTAATGAGTATTTTCGTCGAGGGAGGTTTTCAGGGGGGAGAAGTACTCAAGACAACACGGAGATGATGTACAAGCCACAACCATCGTTCTACACACCACCTTGGATGAAGAACCGCTAGCCATGGGGTGCTCCGGGACATCAGTGGGCGTGAAACAATGTAGTTCGACGGATTTTGACAAAAACAAAGACACTGATAACTGTTCTATAAATTGCATTTGTTCTTGTTCAAATCATTGTGTTAATAATGCCTGTTTTTGCTTAAACATGAGGCCCAGTATTCTGTTAATTATGCTAAAAATGATATTAATAACAGTCTTTTGAATTCCAAATGTAGTCCAAGTCATCATGCTACTAAATTAAATGAAACTGATACTGTTACTGCTAATTTTAATACTAATTGTAATCAAAAGCCAACTTTTGACACATGGTTTACACAGAAGGGGCTTAATATAATTCACCTCAATATTCATTATCTTTATCCTAAGCTGGATGAGATTAAACTTCTTATATCACAACAACAACATATTGATATTATATGCTTATGTGAAACATTTCTGAACAATACGTTTTCGGACAATGAACTTCGATTAGAAAATTTCAAACTATTTAGAAAAGATAGAATTACAAATGGCGGTGTATTAATTATATACGTCAGAGAAGATATACCATGTGTTCAAAGATTTGACCTTGAAGTCATTTCAGTTGAATCTATATGGCTTGAGATCCAACAACCAAATACTAAACATTTTCTACTATGCTATACATACAGACCACCATATTCAAATGCACAGTGGCTAAATAATTATACAGCTGCATTAGAGAAATCATTTTCAGAAGAAAAAGAATGTCTTGTCCTTGGTGACTTTAATTTCGATTTACTCAAATCAGATAGGAATGTCAAAACATGGCTTGATCTCATGGAGTCTGGCAATCTAACTCAATTGGTTACCAAACCCACTAGGGTAACAACTTGTTCATCCACATTGATAGACCATGCGTTTTCGAATATGCCGCAGAACATATCTGAAGTATCTATTCCGTTATGCTCAATAGGTGATCATTATCCTATTTGTTTAACTCGAAAAGTTTCAGCTAAGTATATTAAAGGTCCTGTGCATAAAACCATAAGTTTTAGATCTCTAAAACATTTTGACGAAACTAGATTCATAAATGATCTTTCCGAACAACCCTGGTCAATAATTGACGTTTATGATAATCCAGACGATTCCCTGGATTTATTTATTGAAATGTTTAATGCAGTTCTAAAAGAGCATGCCCCAAAAAGAAAGAAACGCGTTAAAAAAGTAAATCAACCAAATTGGATGAAAACTAATATTCTTGATGCAATTAAAAGAAGAGATTATTTCCACAAAAAAAAGACTCGGTAAATTACAAGATATGGAGGCAGAAAGTTAAAAGTATCATTGTTCAAGCTAAACAACAATATTACAGTGAAACAATAAATTCAAATAAGCGAAATCCTAAACAACTATGGAATAGTTTACATGAGTTATCTGGATTTAAAAATCAAGTTCAGTCCAATTATATAAATGATGACGACGGAACTCCTATAATTGATCCGTATTTGGCAGCAAATACATTTAATACACACTTTTCTACAGTTTTTGAAAAGTATCAAGCAAATAACGCGCCCGTCACAAATTACACTAATGTCCCACTAGAAAATCTCATCGACGACAAAATGCGAACGTCTCCGAAATTTAATATTCCACTGGTACCTCTGTCCTTTGTTGAAAGTCAACTTAAATCTCTTGATACTACCAAGTCTACCGGTTCCGACGAAATGAGTGCCAGATTTTTGAAAATGTCTGCTACTGTAATCGCCCCCATTCTTACGAAAATATTTAACACCAGTATACTCACTACTATCTACCCACAATTATTCAAAAGAGCAAAAGTAATCCCAGTGCATAAAACGGGTCCTAAAAACGACAAGGCCAATTATAGGCCAATATCAATACTTCCTGTTATTTCTTTAATATTTGAACGTCATGTTAGTATACATTTGAGACGGCATCTTGAAGAAAATAGGTTGTTTTATTCACGACAATCTGGCTTTAGGGCAAATCACTCGTGTCAAACTGCCCTTATACGAATATTAGATGACTGGATTGCAGCCATTGACAACAATGAAATTGTTGGTACTATATTTCTTGATCTGACAAAGGCGTTTGATTTAGTTGATCATACTATATTGCTGCAAAAGTTAAAAATTTACAAAATAGATAGTTCTGCACTTTCCTGGTTTTCATCATATCTGAATAACAGACACCAGCAAGTTCAGGTTTCTGGTATAACTTCAGAATCTTCACCCATTGTATCGGGAGTACCCCAAGGATCTGTCTTAGGTCCCTTATTATTTTTAATCTACATCAATGACCTGCCATTATTTATGGAAAACATAGTCACGGATATTTTTGCAGACGATACAACGCTTTCAACTTCTAATTCATCTCTTGTCGACGCTGCAAATTCACTCAATAATGACCTTATCAACGTCAACGCCTGGTGCGATACTAATCGCATGTATATCAATGCATCAAAAACAAAAATAATGTATCTCTCATCTAAGAACAAAATACATCATATTTATCATAATGTCCCTTCTATTCAGTTCAAAGATTAAACTATTATTGTAGTTACGAAGAAAAAATACTCGGTGTTACAATTGACAATACCCTCTCTTGGAATACCCAAATTGATAAAGTTCTGAAAAAATGTAATTCATTGTTATACCTGTTATCTCGCATAAAGATTTACCTTTCTATACCTATGCGCACATTATTTTTCAATTCTTATATCTTACCCCATCTTGATTACTGTTGTGTGATATGGGGAAATTGTAATACTTCTCTCGAAGATAAACTTGTAAGGTTCCAAAAAAGAGCTGCACGACTTATCCTAGATAAAGATTTCGATACTCCTTCCGTGGAACTTTTTACCGAACTCAGTTGGATGACATTTCCCGAAAGAGTTATATTTCAAAAAGCAATCATTATGTTTAAAACAGTTAATGATCAGGCCCCTGCTTATCTTAAAGACGCATTTACTCTAACTTCAAATGTCCATATGCGGAATCTAAGATCATCATCAAATCTTCAGCTATATTCCCCCAGACCCAATAGTGAGTTATTCAGAAAGTCATTTGCTTATTCAGGCTCTAAAGTGTGGAACTCTCTTCCCCACCATATACAAAATGCCCAATCTGTAAATCAATTCAAAACACTGTATTTACAGTGGATTCACCATCCGATATATTAGTAAATGACTAAGTCTTGCAGTTCTATTTAAACATATTTCCATTTACTGAATATACCACTTTAAATGCATTTTTACTTGTACATATTGTATATATTGTATTGTTGAGGGCCTCATGGTAGATTGACTAGTTTCAAATGAGTTCTCTCGTTAAATAAAGTCTTTATTATTATTATTATTATTATTATTATTATTATTATTATATGTCGGTCGATTTTTTTTGTGGTGGAGGCAGACCACCCACTTGTCCTGGGTAGAACAGATACGGACGGACGAACGGAAGGACGAATGAGCGGACAACGCCAAAACTATATCGTCGTTGGGGATAATAAGATTAATAAAATAATAATAGTAAATACGATTGTTTGGAGGTGTGTGTGCACGGGGTTGTGGGGAAGGGGACATGGGGACATGTGGGAGGTCTGCACATTACACGCGATTTTTACTGCAAAAGAAATGCTATAACCTGTTTAAAATTACCTATTAAGTGTTTTAATTTACAATATGCAAACATGTTAAGCCGAAATTAAGCCAACCCCGTTTTCGCTTCTTGGATAAGGGGTTGGATGGGGTATGAAAGTTAATACTCAGCCCATGTAATGCATGCATGTATCGATGGGTTGAGTATTTGTGTCAATTCATTCCAAAGTCCCTGCAAACACGAGCATTAGAGAGAGAATACGAAATACATTAATACAAACACATATAATAACTATATGACCTGTATGACCTTGACCTTGAAGATACAGACCCGGGTTTTTGTTCTGCACGTCGTCTCGATGAGATGAGTATTTGTTTCAATTTATTCGCACCAAGTTATGGTGCGGACACAAAATGGACATTATTATATGCATCTAAAAAGTATATTACCTTTATGATGACCTTTATGACCTTGACACTGATGATACAGATGATCCCGGTGTTGGTTTCTGTACGTCGTCTTGATGCGTATATGTGTCAATTTTTTTCAAAATCCGTCCATAAGCTTTTGCCAACTGGAATTAGATCCATTTGTTCGTTTAATGGTTTTAGAACAGGAAATGTAGCTTTAATGGACGACAGTTTACTTGTAAATGTAAGTCTTAAAAGTGTATTAATCATGAAATAATTTTCCAGACAATGAATCAGTTTCTAGAACTAGTTTCTAGAACTATTATCAAAATTACATTCTTAAATAGGAGTTGTTTGTCTCCAGTGAAATGTATTGCCTTTCCCTAAATGGTTTATTCTATTGTTACTCTCTCGTTCGTTTGCAGTCCCAAGTCATTGATTACTTGTATAGTCATTATATACATGATCATCTTTGCGTTATACTTGTATTGCCAACATTACCTAGTTTTTTAGAGGATATAGCATGGCGGTGATTTATTTATTTACACCTTATCGTTTTATTCGGATGTCATTAGTATAATAGCGAGGTTCGGTGCACCCTAGAACCTGGTTTCAACCGCAAGCGGCCTTTTTGTTCACTGACCATCCCTATTTTCAACCCTATTATGTTTGTGATGTCATTGACCTTGCCTTTTATTTATCCTTGTACTGGGTTTTTGTATCCATGCTTGTTTATGGTTGACTGTGGTCCTTGAATGCTATATTTCCCATTCGACTTTTATATCTACCTGTATAGACAGTACACGTATTATTATATAATGCAGATAACCACTATTTAGAATACATTAAAAAAAAACAATTTTAATATTAATCTAGTACATACTCAACGGGATAGTTTATTCTACACATTTTACTTAATTTGCTCTTTCAAATGTTTGACCTACAGAGGCCTTGTCACAAATAATGTTACACTATGTGCCAACAACGGCAGCCTCTTTAGCCTCTTTCAAATGTTTGACCTACAGAGGTCTTGTCACAAATAATGTTACACTATGTGCCAACAACGGCAGCCTCTTTAGCCTCTTTCAAATGTTTGACCTACAGAGGTCTTGTCACAAATAATGTTAAACTATGTGCCAACAACGGCAGCCTCTTTAGCCTCTTTCAAATGTTCGACCTACAGAGGTCTTGTCACAAATAATGATACACTATGTGCCAACAACGGCAGCTTCTTTAGCCTCTTTCAAATGTTCGACCTACAGAGGTCTTGTCACAAATAATGTTACACTATGTGCCAACAACGGCAGCCTCTTTAGCCTCTTTCAAATGTTTGACCTACAGAGGTCTTGTCACAAATAATGTTAAACTATGTGCCAACAACGGCAGCCTCTTTAGCCTCTTTCAAATGTTCGACCTACAGAGGTCTTGTCACAAATAATGATACACTATGTGCCAACAACCGCAGCCTCTTTAGCCTCTTTCAAATGTTCTACCTACAGAGGTCTTGTCACAAATAATGTTACACTATGTGCCAACAACGGCAGCCTCTTTAGACCGAACATTTGAAATAGCAAACACTGATCATAATTTAATCGGTTGATTAAACTTAGCTACACCTGGACATATTCAAATACCTAATGTAGCCCTGCACTAGTTGTAGATTACAGTGCAAAGTTAACACGTATTGATTCTAAAGTAAATACGCATCAAATTCGATAATTTAGTGTGTCATTATACAGCAGGTTTTACTCTTTCAAGTTAACAGTATGTTAGTTCAGTGACGTATTACATGTATAGGGGTATTGATCGATATAGGCAGGTTTAATGAGCTTAATACAAAATGTTTATAATTGACAACGCATTAACTAACTAGACTTTAAATATTCGTTTGGCGTTTACAACGCAATATATAATTAATAATGAAATATTCGTTTATGGTTGTCAACGCACAATATCTGTATATAGTATTTTCATATTCATCTGGCATATAAATATGCGTGTTTGGTTGTCAATGCACTCTCTAATCATTAATTAAATATTCCTTTGACATTGTCAACCACTATCTACCTAGTATTTAAATATTCGATTGGCATGAACTAGACAATATAGTAATTATTGGTACTTCATTTATAACATGTGTATTTACAGAGGGAACAAAGGTCACAAAACCTCGACCTCGTGGCTATGGTAAAACAACTTATTTTACTCAAATAAAATACAATTATTGTTTGTCGTGTTTCCTTTATCAGGACACTTTATTACGTCTAATTATTGGATACCTTTATGTACATTAATATGTAAAATGCCAGATCTTGATTCATACAATACTACCATTTTAAAACTGTCAATAGGAAATTGAAGAAAAACGATGATGTCTGAGTGTCGAACCGAATACCTTTTGATCTATTGTGTTTGAAGTGTGTATGCATAAATTATACATTTTATGTTTGGAAAAATAACATTCTAGGTATGTACTGAAACAACTCATTTTTGTGTCGGGCAAACACTGTCATGAATCTTGGATTTCTTAAGAGTTCGTATGTTATATTAATGTGGATCAGTTCGTCTCTGTTATTCATATGTTGTAATGGACTGTATATGCATCATAAGCGTTCAAACATTGTAATGTTTTATCATTGATTGTTTACTTATTGTTTACTTATTGTAACATTAAATCCTATTAAAATACAGCGTTACTAAGATTTACATACAATTAATATTTGTGTTTCAGGAGCCGCCGGGAAGTTTCAGAAAACGGTAATGCATATATAATTAGTTAAAAGTCAGTTAAGTTAAATTCATGCTGCAGTGGCAGGAAATCAATATACTATATGTCACGGTGTCATCAAACAGACATACGGAATACATACTTATATTTAATATAATTAATATGAATATTTCTGTAAGCGGGTAGAAGTATATATAAATCTTTCGCCAACCGTGTGCCCTCGATAAATGATATGGTAGAGCATTGGAAAGAAAAGCCAGAGACCATATCTGAGTTCCGGTTGTGACACGACCTTTCAACACCTATTATATTTGAGTCTCGTCCACGTTGGGCGCTAAATATAACAGGTGGCGAAAAGTCGTGACCTCTAGCTTACAACATTAGCGCTATACCAACAGGGTTATCTAGGACACATGGTGTTCACCATATGCATTTTATGACAAAATATGACGTATTGAATGAAATTAAAAGTAAACGCTTCTAATTTGCAAAGAGTTAATCTATGAGTGTAGACTGTACTTGATCATCTATGTAGCTGTGACTTACAAAATACTCCGCCTTCTAAACCTCCATTCGCACATGTCATTTAAATCAACAGTCGTATACATGTATGATGTTGTTGATATATTGTGCGTGTGCGTGAGCGTGCGGGTGTGCGTGCGCGCGCGTGCGCGTGTGTATTACCGTATATATTGACTTTTTTATGTTATTCTGCTCCAAATATGTTTTTATTGCTTGTGATACTGAAGAATTTGTTTATAATCTTATATTAATCGTAATTAATAATTGTGTTTTACTTAGTTGTTATACACAAAAGTCTTATAACAGTTATCCAATGTGAAAATGTATTATTTCGTTCCAATGCTTTATCAAATGAAATGAATGCATGTACCGTTTTGAAATAAAATATGTTTAAACATAAATGCCTCGTCTGAGAATGCAAAAATAACATTTATTAAATGCAGTTTAAATAACCTTTTAAAATGTGAATATTTGAATATATGTATATGATTGTATGATAGGTTATACAAAGAAGGAAGGACAGTGCAATAATATGTGCTGCCATAGATTTCGGTACCACGTATAGTGGATACGCCTTCTCCTTCCGAAATGATCCTCAGACGGTCCTCACTAACTACTGGGACGGAGTACATATTAAGGTAGGAAACTACTGGGCCCGGAGTACATATTAAGGTAGGAAACTACTGGGACGGAGTACATATTAAGGTAGGAAACTACTGGGACGGAGTACATATTAAGGTAGGAAACCCACTTAATAATTGTAATTGTAACCATCATAATTTGAAATAGACACTATCTCTTTGGCCAATGACCATAACATTTGTAATCATTAAACTTTCGCATCGATTAATTTTGTTTCTTTCATATATAGAATTGTGTATGTATAAAGTGCATATAGTTTTAATAACATTATGTCGCATTGCATTTTAATAAACATAGCTGCATGTACTGGTTTCATTTATTGTTCAGACACCGACTGTTGTCCTTATGACTCCAAAAAAGAAGTTCCATTCATTTGGTCAAGATGCCAGGAACACCTACATGGAGAAGATGACAACCAACGAACATGAAAAGTGGTATCTGTTTCATCGTTTCAAGATGAGTTTGTTTGTAAAAGATGAGGCAAGAATATGTTTAACATATCTAACTTCACAACATTTCTTACACTTTGTGCTATTTATTAGCGAATCTCTTTAACATAATGTTCATGTATTTATCTGTAGGTGATACTGCTTTGAAATAGTTAATGATACCAATTAAAACTACAAGTAAAAACATATGTGAAGTACGTGTTTATACGATCGGTTCTATAGAAACGACATTGTACATACCACAACTGATAATTCAAGCGATATCAAAACAATATGAGTGTTTGTTTTTAAAAACTAATTTCATATATAATTCAGTATTAATATAATGTATAACCTTTTAATATTTTTGTTTCGGTAGCAATTATTACATAATGTAATATATTCTTAAAATTGTAATACCATAATGTGTGTTACTAACGATTTTTAAAAGCGCTGTTCATGCTTATGTCGGGTTATGGTGTGTCTTTTTACCAAGTATTTGTAATTTGGAGACTGGCATGACATGTCTATAGACAAATTACCAACGCTATTTGCTTTATTTAAGATATGTATTGATAATATACGAGCAGATGAGAAAATAAATTCATCTTTCCATAGCAATATTCATATGTGCAAACCTTTTTCTAGCCGCTCCAGAAAGACATGGAGTTGGAAGATTACACTGGAAAGAAAATGTTGGCTATAGACGTGTTTGCAGCTGCTATACAGTACATGAAAGAACACTTACTAAAGTTTCTCAACGAAAAAAGAACAGCAACTGGTGTACCTAAACAGAGAGTTGAGATAAAAAAGGAAACTGACATTCACTGGATACTGACTGTGCCGGCCATCTGGAATGATTTGTCGAAGGTTTTCATGAGGCAGGCAGCAAATACAGTGAGTATTGAAATAAACAATGCTACGATGCTTACAGAAGACTGCATATGTTTTGTTTTCAACGTGTATGCTTAATGTTATTAACATGTCTATTGATGAATATTGATAATTTAAATATAATTTATATTAAATAAATCGTTTATACAAGACCCTTTGTCGTCACACCAAGGACAGCATAAATGTTACTAGAATGCCCTGGCTTGACGTTCAGCATATAAAGAGTAAAGCTATAACTGGTCGGCCCGGTGTCAGTATACTGTCACTGGGTAGGGTAACTGGGTGCGGGTATCATGCCATGTGTCTAAGACGTGGTATGCCAATGTGACAAAACTACAACTTTGAGCATAGAGCTTCATACTAGTAAACATATTCGTGATATGAATACAATAGTGTTACAAGAATATTGTTAAAACCGATGGATGCTCCCCGAAATGGGTGATTTGTATTAAATGAAGTTCTGCACTTATTGTCATTGCACTCTATCATAGTATGAAGTTTCATTGCAATCTCATTCATAGTTTTAAAATTATGCTCCGGACAAGAATTATAAGTATAGAACTACAAAGGGCAGTAACTCTAATTTAATTGAAGATAAATGTTCCTGTACTCTGCACTTCATCTTATTACCCTCTATCGTTTATGTTTCAGAGAAGTACACAAGTAGTTTTATATATATTTTCCGGACAAGAATTTTAAGCATAAACTTACAAAGGGCAATAATTCTGATTTGAATGAAGACATATTTACGATTTGTTTTGCTCTCTGTACTTTCTATTATTGCCCTCTATCACTGTGTGAAGTAGTAGTAGTAGTAGTAATAGTAGTAGTAGTAATAGTTATTTTAGTAATAGTTGCAGTAGTAGTAGAAGTAGCAGAAGCAGCAACCTCTGCAGCAACAGCAGTAGTCGTACTATTATTAGTTATAGTAGTAGTAGCATCAACAGCAGCAGCAACAGCAGCAGCAGCAGCAGCAGTAGCAGCAGTAGTAGTAGTAGTAGTAGTAGTAATAGTAGTAGTTGTAGTAGCAGGTAGTAGCAGTAGCAGTAATAATAGCAGTAGCAGTAGCAGTAGTATGAAGTATGTAATACTATATTTCGAAACTTCATTTTGCCTTTTGAGATGTTTAAAATGAAAAATGTTGAATATGCCTTAACCTCATCACGACTCATGATCTTTTCTTTAACACCGACATTTCATTGTTGGAAATTGATTTATAAAATGCATTATTTGTATGAAATAACTAGAATATCCTCTTGGTGGTCAACATATTATAACAATACATAGGGTGAAAGATGAATACCGTCCATACCTAGGTCCGTACGCTGGCGATGTTATTCTATAAAATATATAACCTCTGTGTTGTGATCTCGCACAATGAAAACCAACTGTAAATAAATATGTGTATGCCAAGCATGTCTAGTAAGAATCGAAACTCTTTTTTCTGTCGACAACAAGCTCAGTTTGTTTACGCATTTGCAAATCTGTTTTAAATATCTTATTTTGAATGTTGAAAAGCAATCTCGTTTTTTTTCCTTTCCTTAAAAAACGTTTATCTATGGCAATATTATTTATTATTTTACCAAACATATAAAAAGTCAAAACTGAATTTTAGACCCACTTGACGAAATTAGAACATTGTAACCATACAAATCGAATATGTATTACCGACTTACCGTACACACATATTATAAACGAGCATATTGTTCAATTACGTTATGATATTAAACATGTTCTGTTGTTTATTGCTTCTTCCAGGCCGGGATACCGAACGATATGCTGACGCTTGCTCTAGAGCCGGAGGCTGCATCTTTATTCTGTCAGAAAGAGCTGGGTGACCAAACCATTCATGTTGGGTGCAGATACATTGTACTGGACTTGGGAGGTAGTGCGTTTTACTTAACATGTCAAATTATGCTAATAAGCAATGCAAACATTCTTTATAATACTGATATGTTAGCAAAACGGAGGTAATATTGACACACAGTTGCGTCTATGTATCTTTGGCGATTCGATCTTGTAATACACATGTTTATTTTGCAGATTTTAATCTGTATTTTAAGTTCAGAAGTAGATATCAAGCAATACACATTTGATATTTTTTTTAATTTTAACCTGACAACGATTTAAAGTTACAGTTGAACACAAATACCATTTACGATAAAAACAAATCAATAAACCTCAAAATGAATAGTTCTATATAATTCTATATTTCCACTCTATTTTGGAGTCCAGTCTAAGCTGAATGGGTGTATGGGTTATGTCCCTTTAATCCAGTTAATTTGAATTTATATTATTGTTGAATAACTCCAAAGACAACCACGGTATCATAGAAATAAATGTACTAGAAAACAGAGTGCATGCTTACTATTACTTGTATGGAAGTTCCATGTCACCTTAGATTAATACAATTATGCATGCGATTTTCATTCATCCTGGGCATTTTTATTGTTTTCTATACGTTACATATGTACATGCTATTGTATAATTTTGTTCAATGCTCGTTCATGTTTTACTCGCTTTCACCCTGTTCTAAAACGATCATAAAGATTACTATTCATAAATTTCCAAAACTGGACCAAGGCCATTGAAGGAACACATGGCAATCTTGAAGTGTTTATAAAACATTGAAATTAGCGTCTCCATTTATGTAAAATAACTTTTTAACATTACGCTGTACTTGATTGTATGCATCATATATATGTTGTTTAATATATTCAGGTGGCACCGCCGATATAACCTGTCATGAAGTAAACGCTGACGGAACACTTAAAGAACTTCACAGACCAACAGGTGGGGCATTTGGTGGAACAAGTGTAGATAATATGTACATTAGCGTTCTCAACAGAATATTTGGCGCAGACGTCATTAAGCAATATCAAAAAGAAAACGTACTGGAGTACTGGGAATTTTTAAGCGACTTTGAGGTAAAAAAAAGAAAGTATGACGGCGTTGGTAGAATGGTGATGAAATTTCCAACTAAAGTTTTAGAACTTTTTGAAAACAAAATAGGACAGGCGGTAATGGACACACTTAAACAGTCACCTCTGGCAGGTAAGGTTGAATTTAAACTAGGGAAAATATTCATCGAGGCGGACTTAGCAAAAGAGATTTTCGATGTAGCTGTGACAAAAATAAGGGAAGATACAGAATCACTTGTTGCAGATGTCGACAATATCGATTTCATAATCTTGGTCGGAGGATTTTCAGAATCGCAGTATGTTCAAAAGGTTATGAAGGAACACTTTTCAAACCTGATCAAGGTCCCCAACGATCCTCCGGGAGCTGTCGTGAAAGGCGCTGTGATATATGGACATGAGACTAAGGCTATTTCGTCAAGAGTCTGCAAATTTACCTACGGTATAGCGAGAATGATGAAATTCAAGGATCACCATCCAGAGAACAGAAGAATCGTTGTGGGCGGAACAGCAATGTGTGATGACCTGTTCAATAAACACATCGAAATAGGACAGGAAGTGAATATCGACAAGGCTGGCGAAGTCCAAGCTCATCGGTATTTTCCGTCTATTCCGGATATGAAACAAGCGGTTCTAGAAGTATATGCGTCACAACAGAAAGATCCCGAATTTATAACAGACCCTGGCTGTCAGTTTGTCGGGCTGATCAAAGTTGACATTGATCCAAAAGGCGATATCTGGGCTAAGATTCTAGTTAAGCTGATTTTTGGAGGCACAGAACTGATACTAGAGATAACGGAAGTTAAAAATGGACTTGTCACACAGGCATCTGTGGATTTCATGGGCTAAATTATCTTTTCTTAAACAGGATTTGATCCAGCAGGTGCAGAGCATTCTAACCCGAATAAGCAAACATAAAAACATTGATGGCTCAAAAAATGCAAAATATTAAAAATGGTAAAAATGGTCCTATAGAAATCACAATCCCCTAACCACAGTTGCGCACTGCACAACAAACAAATAGCAAATTAAATTAACACTGAAAAGGACATACACAACAAAACAAGTGATGACGATAGGGTTAACGACTTGGAACGGCCAGTAGGCAATAAAGCCTACTTGTTAGCTTTAAATCGATTTTATGTGTACACATTCTCGGTATTATCCTAGATCAAGCTAAGTTTAAAAAATAGAAATGCAAATGCTTAGTATTGAAATGATAAACAATGAAACGCATGCATCATGTATATAAGCAAGTTGTGTGGTATTGTTTACATCGATATTATATTTCAATTTGTGTAATTTGGTGCAAGTGCTGGTTTTATGAAATATTAATATAATAATAATTTAGTAATTCATATATGGTACGTTTCCAATAATAAATGGGATCTTATTAAATACCAAATCTTTAATTTCAGATACGTACGTATTCTGACCCAAGTATAAATCATGCATGCTGAATTGTATGTATGCACCTTACTTGGGAGAGAGCTTAGGTTTGTCCCTTTGTACTGTATTGCTAAAGTTGTATTGCTTTGGTTGCAAGGGTAGTATTTTCGGAAATGTTACTAATAAATGACGGATTAAAAATTGTTTATTTGTTTCCTAGGGCTTGAAAGCTGTATATACGTATAATCCTAAATTTCGTTTTCAGTTTTATTTTCATGCTTCATTTTTTGCTTAAATTTCATGAAACTAGGATTTACCTAAACTATTGTTTTATGTACATCTTAATTCATTATTGCTTCTATATTCTATTTCACGGTGATATTCGTCTAGAAACAAATTGTATTGTTTACAGGTTTGTCATTGTATGGATTTTTTTCCATCGACACATTCCAGTCTATATAAGGAGAGTCTTAGTCAGGCAAGAACAGGTCAGAATGTTTGGATATATAATACTTGATATGTCCATACTGATAGTTTAAGTAAACAAATACACATTTAAAGGTCCATTTGCGTTATTAAATGTAAATGACACTTTAACGTCAACGTAAGTAATTTTCAAAGATATGAAAAAAACGAATGTCCTATATATTTCAAGAATGTATCAATGATGTCATACGTTCACTGCTTCTTTGTTCTTTTTCAAAATCGTTCAATCCAAATTTCGAAACAATGCGTTGAAAGTCCCATGTTAACCGCAAACCATTACGTGATCCGAGTATTACCTTTCATACCCCATCCAACCCCTACTCCAAGAAGCGAAAACGGGGTTGGCTGGGGTATGAAATACAAAATTAATTTTGGCTTAAAAAGTTTGCATATTGTAAAATTAAAACATTTAATAGGTAATTTTAAACAGGTTATCACATGTTTTCAATAAAAACAATTTTTAAACATGTTTTATTGTCGAAATATCCGTTATAAAATCCTGCTTATATAAGCCTTCCCATCGCTTAATGAAATTAAGGCGGGACCACGTAATGGTCATCACACAGCAAACCTCATTTCGGTTTAAGTTATTTAAAGAAATAAAACTTGACTGATTGATTGATTTTCGATTGAAGTATGTTTATATATTGTTCTAACTCTTAAAATCAGACTTTCAATATTTTTTTAACATTTGCCTGGTTGTCATTAAAATATGATTTTGCTACATTTATTGATCATACATACATAATAACGTACATACATGAGCACGTTTTGTATTGTATCAATGTTGTACATGTAATAATTTACTCTGCATTGTACAAATAATGAATGTGATATTTCCTTTTGATAGTTATATGGTTAGTATAAACCCATTTACATAATTTGTAAAAAACAAATGCAATAAAATATGTTTAAACCAATGTCTTTCGTTAATTTGTAAAATTTAAAAAAAGAAATGAAATGTCATCAGACCTGTTGCGTGTTTTACTTATTGTTTCGAAGCTCTCTTGCACATGTTATGCTCAAGAGTTGAGTAATATCCTGACACGTTTATGCATTATTTTGTAAATACACAATCGGAAATCATTAGCAGTCAATGTGAAAAATCTGGCATTATCGGTTTTGAAACTGCTGTGTATAGTGCTGTCTTGTCAGCAAAGAATATGACCTGGATTTGACGTTATCAATCAAGTCATTATTGTATGTCTATCTAAAGTATTTGCCCTAGTATCAATCGTTGAAGAACGCCAGAACTGATGGCAAATTTAGAACACATTTCTAGCACCACAATTTGTTTTTCTTTTGGAAAAAAATTGCACTCATCCTTTGGGGAATAAGGCCTCTGGTACTGTACAGAAGGAGGAAGTTGAGCTAGAGAAGTATGAAAGGAGAAATTTAAAATAGTCGAATACAATATTGAAGTCTTGGTTTCATTTAGACTATACATGAACTGTAATGAAAAGTGCTTGATACCATATATTCCCTCTAGCCCCGGGTTGAGCAAAACTCAATATTTAAAATGTCAGTAGTGCATACATTTGAGCGGTCATTATGCATATGACGGTGAACATGGAACCTATAGAGATTTTCGGTGATTTGCCTTGTTTGTTAAATTAAAACAAATAATGTCAAAGGTTGTCTAGTGATCATTTATTGCATTATGGGCAAGATTCAGAACAAGCATCTCCAAATTGGTTTGCCGCATTTCATACACTATGCATTTCAGAGAACAACGCATGCAGTTCCTGTTTTAAAATAACACACGGCAATCTTGAAGTTTTTTTTTCAACCATTAAATGAGCCTCTCGTTTTAATAATCCAGTACGTGTATCATTGTTTTTTACTTGAAACCTGCTGGAGTATATTTTAATACAATGTTTAGTCGTTAGTCTGCCATAGAGGTCCCTTAAACCATTAAGGGCACGACAAGAAAGATCATAGACAAACATCAAACGCCACCGTCCAAATGGACTTTAGGTAGGCTTCATCATAGGGTCCACAGCCTGTCCGGTCATCGCACAATTAAAGAGGAAAGCATAGTGGCGAAATGTAAAAGGGTCCACCAAGCATGCAGTACGATGGAAAATGATAGGCTCATAACCACTTTTGGTACATGTTTAACAAGTTTAACAAAGATAGTATGAAAGTGATCATGACCAAGAATCTTACGAAGTTAATAACTCACATCACCATAGAAATCAGATTGTGATAGTCCGTGTCGCAGAAGAGTCCTTAAATTACTTTTATATTTGAAAAGAAGATCAGGGTTACGATAATTTTGCAAAGGTTTTACGAAGTTTATGGTAACAGTAATCCTGATGGAGTAGCTTTTTAGTTATACAAAGATTACGAATATTAAAATCCTCAACTCGAGTACAAGCTCTTGAAACACGAAAAAGTTGAGACACATACACCCCATAAGAAGTTGCTCGGGGAACATCCCCATCCAATATGTTTGAATGTATTATTGATGCTATATAACAAGTTAGCAATAAGCAAAAAAATCCTTTTTTATACTATTCTTATACATAATATTATTAATTGAACAAATGCAATTCATGTAGCAAAAACTAAAGGCAGGCCGCCAGTTTTACAAACGTTAAGATTGCCATGTGTCACTTTATAAAACGGGCACACATGAGCGTCCTTCCATTAGATAACCTCAGAATGGTGATACATCAATGACACGAAACATCAATTAGATCATCCCAGCATGGTTATAAATCAGTTATATAAACCCAGAATAGTGAGACATCAATTAGGTGAGACATCAGTTAGATGATCCTATATGGTGAGACAACAATTAGGTGAGACAAAAATTATTCCACCACGGTGAGACATCAGTTAGATGATACCAGCTTGGTGGGGACACCAATTTGGTGAGGTGGGATTGTGGATTGTGGAACATTAGATAAACCCAGAATTGTGAGCCATCAATTCGGTGAGACATCAATTTGATGATCCCCGTATGGTGAGACTACAATTAGGTAACTTAAAAACACAAATTATCCAAGCATGGTGAGTCATCAATTAGATGATCCCAGCATGGTGAGACACCAATTAGGTGAGACATCAATTAGATAACCCCAGCATGGTGAGACATCAATTAGAGGATCCCCGTATGGTGAGACAACAATTAGGTAAGACACCATTTATTCAAGCATGGTGAGTCATCAATTATATGATCCAAGCATGGTCAGACACCAGTTAGGTGAGACATCAATTAGATAACCCAATTATGTGAGACATCAGTTAGAGGATCCCAGCATGGCAAGAAATCAATTAGGTGAGACGTCAATTAGATAACCCCAGAACGGTGATACACCAGTTACATGAGACATCTATTAGATGATCCCAGCTAAGTCATATATCAATTAGATAATCACAGAATGGTGAAACATCGATTAGATAATGCCAAAATAGTGAACATTAAATTAAAATTGTTAGAATATATCGTAACCGGGAAGAATAGCACACTTTACCCGTGAATCAGCTAGTGAATTTACCATAAAGAATAAGAACCGGCATACATAAGAGGTGTGAACCTAAGAACATGAATTAAAGACATTTTCTGTTTTGTTGATTCCGACTACAAGGTAAGATCATCGGTTTCTAATTTGTGCGTGTGCATTTCTTTTAAATTGAGTTTTAGTTGTGCTGCGAATAAAGCATACTAGATAATTATCACTTATTGAGATACTGGGTAAAAATGATTAGGTAATTTGACTTTCGTGTGATGTGTAGATATAATCTATAAATGTTGTTGAATTGGCTGTAAAGAAATATAAAAGATCGGACAGGGAAAACAGCATTCAAGGACGACAGTCAACCACAAAACACAAAAACAAACACGCAAACAGACAAACGAGAAGGCAAAAGTAACAAAAAATGCAAACGACATCACAAACACAAAAGGGTTGACAATAGGGCTACCGCCTTGGAACGGCCAGTGGCAACAAAGGCAACTGAGGGGGGGGGGGGGGGGGGGGGGGGGGGGAGGGGGGGGAGGGGGTTAAACCGGTTCTAGCTCTTGTTGGTGTATTTATAACTTGTTTAAGGTCCTACAATTGCATTGTTTGAGACAACTTATTAGGACTGGATTGACTTGCTAATACATTTATATTAAAATCACCGAGAATATAAATCGCGTTATCAAGATTGGCTACTTTATCCAACTGCTTTGCAAACGAATCATGCCATTGCGAAGTTGATGCCGGCGGCCTGTATATCGAGCAAAATGAATATTGGTTTGCTATTTTTAATATTAATTTCTATCCAAATAGATTCTATTTCAGGAGTT
Organism: Cyrtodaria siliqua; assembly: GCA_037043455.1. Taxonomy (NCBI): domain Eukaryota; kingdom Metazoa; phylum Mollusca; class Bivalvia; order Adapedonta; family Hiatellidae; genus Cyrtodaria; species Cyrtodaria siliqua. Next base: position 13,006 of record JAWPHD010001705.1, on the reverse strand, counting down.
TTAAAATCAGTTCTTCTTTGAAAATGTAATGATTTGACAAATATATGAGGATTCCACCCCTTTTTATTTTCCTGCTGTGTTGTTAGTCTCATTTCGACCCTTTCGTTCGATGTTATAGTTGGGAATATTTAACGTTTCATTATCGACAGAACTATCAAGGAATGTTTCGCAGAAACCCACAACATCTACATGCTTTATAAAGACTTACATAGGATTTTTATTTTAAATCTTCTTCTCAGAAACAGCTTGGTCAATTTTGACCAAACTTCACATGGATGATCCTTAGGAGATTGTTTTTCAAATTTGTTAAACTGAATTAAACACGACATCCAAGATGGCCGTCGTGGAAAAATCTTTAAATTACTTCGTGTATACTTGGAGGCCAAGGCCGTGGGTTCAAACCCCACTGGAGGTAAACTTCTTCTTTTTTTATTTTTTATTTTTATTATTTTTTCTCGTTTGATGCGTTTTTTCTTTTATTCAATTTTTCTAAAGTTTGTATATAAAGAGTTTGCATGTTTTACATAGGCTTATATAGGGAAAACTTAAAAAATCTTCTCTGAAATTACAAGAGCCAGAGGTTTAATGTTTGGCGTTTTTTATAGGCTTATGGTCCTCTACCAAGTTTGTTTAAATGGTGACCCTTGGGTCACATTTGACCCTGCCCCAGGAGTCAACTGTTTTGTTTTGCACTTGTAAAAATGTATTGAAAAAGGAATTTAATGATGAAACCGCTTCAAATAAGAGTCATTTTAGCTTGTAGCGTATCCACAGGCCCTCTTGCTCTCTTGTTCTTTCTTTATTATTATTAATTATCGCTCACTCCTGGACTATCAAATTTGTTCATTTGAAGTCCCTGGGGTCAAAGATGGCTGCAACTCCTAAAATTTCTATTTAGATGTGTTGCATGTTTTTACATAGACTTACATAAGGAAATACTTGAAAACATCTTCAATTAGCATTTGTGAGAGGACACTTTTTTCATCATTGCAAAAATCCTCAGGTGATCGATTCAAGGCCATCTTGGCCCTCTTGGTTGTATTAAGATTTAAGTTATATACTGTGCAACACATCTATCTTGTTTTCTTCTTCTTATCTTATCTTATCTATGATACAGAAAAACAAGTTCCCAACATATCTGTTAAATTATGTTTCCACTGAATAATGAAGAGTCACACCTCTATAGATAGATCTTGTCTTTTCTTTATATATTCTTTTGGAATACACCATTTTTTGTAGAAAAATCAACTATAGTAAAACTCAGGAGAGATAGTATGTGGATTTGTATAAAAACTGATGCATTCGTACTTGATTATTTTAGCATTGCATTTATCTACGTTAAACAATTCTTTAGGTAAAATATATATGCTGGGTTTAAAAAAAAACACACACAAAACATATCTTTACAATGATCAATAAATGTGTAGTAATGTAGCAAAATAAATATTTTGACAATTGTAAATATTTTCTGCTTTCAAGATTAAAAGGAACACACAGCAACCTGGTTTATTTGCAAATAAAAGCTTTGAATGATCCTCGGATTGCAGAGTCCCTCTTTCAGAAAAGTATATTTTAAATCTGCTTTTGAAATTGTAAAGATATTAAAATAGTGTAACCCTTGATTTTCTTCCGCCTGTCCGACTGCCCGACCGTACCTTGTTAAAGAGTGGGACCGGTTGACAAACGTGTCTATTTACACTGTCCCGTTTTATTGGGATGACAATAGGTAAAGAGTGAGGTTTGGTGCACCCTATAACCTGCTTTAACCCGTTAACTGCCAAATGTCAAATGTCGTCTGCTGAATTCAAAATTTCCGGAAATATTATATATATAAAGTGTTTAGGAAAACATTTTTACTGAGTGTCAAACAGTGTAAACCCTGTGTGCATGATCTGGTCGTTAAATCAATGTTTTCGACTCTGTCATCGAATGGATTAATCACCCAGCGGCCCTTTTTGACACTGACCGTTCCAATGCGATAGCCCTATTGCCAACCACGTTTTTATGATCTTGCTTTCGATTCGTCTTCAAATTGTTGTTAGTTTCTATGCGTGTTTTTGGTTATCTCACAGACATATTAATAAACAGATTGGAAACATTCCTATCAGAACCAATGAAGTAGCCACAATATCAAGTGGCACCTTAACTTGTCATTCTATCTCATCTTTCATTTCTAAAAATCAAGGTTTGACATAGTAATAGTTTCCGTTGAACTCCATTTAAAATGTTAGAGTAAAATGCTATCGTTAGAAGGAAGTTACATGTGTGATGGATTTTGGCATAAATGAAACTTGTATCTATAAAACTCTTCAAGATACAAGTGTTAAAAGTTGGGCAAAATTTTCGCATGTCCCAGGTGAAATGCAAGTAAATTTCAATCTGTCCAATCTGTTGGTTATTAGGTGTGTGGTTAACTGTGGTCCTTGAATGCTACATTAATTTTCCTTTTCGATATTTATATCTACGTTTTGTTTTGTAGCACTACATTTATTAAATTTCAGACAATCGCCAAACAAGTCGTTAGTGAATATACTGCTAGCAATGGGAAATATATGCCGGAAGTCTGAAGGTAAGAACAAAAAATCTCAAAGAACGGAAATAGTATTCTATGTAATGTGAATAGTTAATAACTGCAAATTGTATTACATTCAATTCGAATTCATACTGCTCACAGTATCATTTCATATACAATAATTATTATACAACTTTACTACTGTTATCAACGAGTAATACATAAATTAATGTACATTCGTATAAAAATAATTTAGGAAGAAGTTGATAACTTGTATATAAGTTTAACAGGTATTTATCTCTGTGATGTGATACGAACATTCGTTTACGGTATCATGCGTGGAGAAACATACGCGTAACACAATATGTACAATAAATGACAGTATAAACCAATATTTTACCGTTTTTTTACTAGTTTTGTAAAACTACTGTTTTGTGTTCCATTCATTACAGATGCGCATATGAAACATAGTTTTGAGTCGTGTACGGCTCCAGAAGCATATTTAATTATAATACATATTAAGTCTTGAACTTTCAAATAATAGTTTAAAGACGTTTTATATCAGCATTTTTACAACATACATGAATATATTTTAGTACAATACATAGTTAATAGGATTGGAACGAAATAATATCTATCTGTAACACTACAGCCTTGCCACTGTACTTAATCTAATAACAGTTTATAAATGTAACACAATTAGAGTTAAAATACACCCCTCTTATAACTGATCATACAATGGGAGATTCCTAATATTGTCAGTTAGTTGTTGGTTAATCATCTGAACACCTGTTTTGTTTACCTGTTCTAAACTATGAATTCTGGGAATTAAGAGGTATTGCCATATTTGTGGAGACCATTCGCTGAAAGGTCTTGTGGGTAATTTATTCATGCAATGAGGTAATCACCATGGCGTTAACCTGTAGCTACATAGGTCGATGTCCTTATGTGAGGCATGACTAACTGCCGAAAAGCAATATGGGTAAATCTTTTAGCATAATACTGAGCGCACAGCACAGAGAGTCAAGAGTCGGTGGTTAAAGAGTGAGAGTCAGTTTCAATACTTGTATCCACAATATGGATTCCCGCAGTCTAAGACAGGGTGTGGGATAAGTTAAACTATACTATGTAAGCCAGTATAGTACCCGGGCAGTCTTCGTTACATACTAATTGGAAGATTTGAACATTTGAAAGTTTCTAAATACTATTTTACTTTGTTAACCTAAGACATTTAATAATAGGGGCTATTAAGTAATCAACAAATGGACGTACTAAAAACCACTATACTAAACGGATATGTTTATATATATAACAGGATTATGAATGTGTGATTATTCGGACTGTTTTATATGTACTAATAAATTATGGAAATCACAACGCGAAGTCCGGACCTTGTTATTAAATGTACCAAGCATAGCATACGACCCCGTAGTGCTACATATCATGTAAGTGCAATATCCGCGTACATGCGTGCATTAGTAAATATATTTCAATTTCATGTTGTTATTTGTTTTTTGTTTTTTTGTATAGTTATTAATCTTCAGAGTCTGTATTATTTAATGACCACCAAAGGCTTTTCACGAAATGCTACTACAAATATTAAACGTCTAAAATATACGGATTAGCGAAGAACACTTAACTGACTTCTTAACCTACGCTAACTCGCAACTCAGACCTCTCGCTAACTATCTTAAGGTATGACTTCATAAAACTAATGTTCAAACGCATTTGGCAAATATCCAGAAATCCGATTGTTTGATGTTTACAATTGTGCCATGCTTCACTAGAGCATAACACGTCGCAAATGTTTAACCTTCAAACACTTGATGTCATTTAGTTTTATTTTAATGCGTTTGTGAGTAAAACTGTCAAAAACAATGAAATGCATTAAAAACGGATTAAATGTATTGGAATTTAGAGTTTGCTTCAGTATATTAGTCGTACAGCTATCGCTAATCATGCTAACGCGTCGCCATTGAACAACGTATATACCGTCGCAATGACTGATATACCGTCGCAATGACTGATAAACCGTCGCAATGACTGATATACCGTCGCAATGACAGGTATACCGTCGCAATGACTGATATACCGTCGCAATGACTGATATACCGTCGCCGCAAAATGCAAAATTTCAATTAAATTAACCTTACAATAAGTGCATGATGTCATTCTAGATATGAACAATTATAATTTCCTGACAGGCACATTCGTATCATCTCATGTTTGTGCGGCGTGGTATTCCAGTGTGGCAGTCATGTTGCTGGTGGTGCTTTTCCGAATACGGTAACCCTCTAACCAGTGGTATATGACGGTATTTTTCCTAGTTAGAACGCGTTATACATTACTCTTAATATAGCTGTTTCACTGGACTAGATCATTCCTTTATATATATATATATAGCATATTATAATTCTCTAGCATTACAGGTAACCTAGTACACCTTTCAATATTATATCTGTATTCAAAATAGATACGGAGCAAAGGGAATGCATGCGAACATATGAACAGGTTGATGTGTACAAAAGTTGTTGTGTTCAAATGCGTGGTTGCAGCAATAATACCTAATAAGCCATTAGGTACATGCAACTGTAAACGATCTAAAGCCTGAATACAAAATAGAAACACATAGCATCATGTCGATCATTCTCATTAATGACGATAACAATTAAAACTAGATTTTGATCAGAAACCTGATCAAACGGGCTTTCCGTCATGACGTCACAACTGTCAGAGTTGTCGAAGATGAAGAAACTGATTGATTTATCACGAAAATAACTACGAACATGCAATCAGTGAAAAAAATGAATTTCTGAATATTTTGACGTCACTGACGTCATGACGTCGGGATACCGTATGACGTTCTTGCACAACCGGACCCTGCACTCTACAATCTGTGAACGTTTTATTCAAATCCGATAATAAATAGAGAAGATATAGACAAAATAAGAGTTCATTTATGACGTCACTGGCGGCCATCTTTGATGACGACATGACAACATTCCACATTATAGCACAACTGGACTTTGATATCAACAAACTGTTTAAGTTTTATCAAACTGGCGCTAACGAAATTTGTATCATGACGTCACTGGCGGCCATCTTGGATGACGTCATGACACTTTTTGACATCCTTGCACAACTCGTCCTAATTCCCTATAGGCTAGGCAAGTTGCATCAAAATCCGATCATAAATGAAGGAAATATAACGATTACAATATTTCTTAAATAACGTCATTGGCGGCCATTTTGAATGATGTCATGACGTTAAAAATGTCAGCGTCAACTGAAACAATGACTGATGGATTTAACAGTAAAAAACATGAAAAATGCTATATCTGAAGAAAAAAAAGACTTTTCATAACATTTTGACGTCACTGACGTCAAGACGTTATGATATAGAGACACGTTTTTACGTTTTTGCACAACTGGACCCTCAACCCTACAATCTGTGAACGTTTCATTCAAATCCCACCCTAAATGCATGAGATACAGCGATAATAAGATTTGCCTACAAAAGCCAGTGGCGGCCAACTTGGATGACGTCATGACCCCAAAAGTTTCGGGACACTATTCCAGCCTGAGCTGTATTATTGTGTAAAATTAAGAGGCCGTGCGACCAGTCTTACTATGAAAAGTGACGGTGAGAAGAACAGGAATAATAATAACTAGATTTTGATAAGAAACCTGATCAAACGGGCTTTCCGTCATGACGTCACAACTGTCAGTGTTGTTGAAGATGAAGACACTGATTGATTTATCACAAAAATAAATTCGAACATGCAATCTAAAAAAAACGATTTTCTGAATATTTTGACGTCACTGACGACAAGACGTTATAACCTAGAGACACGTTTTTACATTCTTGCACAACTCGACCATGAACTGTACAATCTGTAAACGTTTCATTCAAATTCGACAAAAAGTATTTGAGATATAGCGTTATCAAAATTTGTATCATGAAAGTCACTGGCGGCCATCTTGGATGACGTCATGACAATTTTGACATTTTTTGCACAACTCAGCGTTATTCCCTACAAGCTAGGAAAGTTGCATTAAAATCCGATCATAAATGAAGGAGATATAGCGATTACAAGATTTTTTAAATGACGTCACTGGCGGCCATCTTGGATGACATCATGACCCCAAAAGCTTCGGGACACTACTCCAGCCCGAGATTTATCACTGTGTAAACTTTAGAGGCCGTGCGACCAGTGTAACTATCAAAAGTGGCGGTGAGAAGAAGAAGAAAATAATAATAAGAATAAACAGAACGAAAACAAAAGGTCTTTCCACTGAAAGGTGGAAAGCCCTAATAAGAACTAGACAGCATCCTACTGTAGACCTCTTCGATTATGCCGATAACTGGACAACGTCATGGAAACTAGACAGCGTCGTACTGTAGGCCATATCGATTCAATTGGTAACTAGACATGTCCTGCAGTTCGCAGCATCGATTCAGCTGGTAAATATACTGCATCCTGCGGCAGGCAACATTAATTATGCGGTAACTAGATAGCGTCTTACTGTAGGCAGCATCTATTCTGCTGGTAACTTGACAGCGTCCTGTTAACTAGACAGCGTCCTACTCTAGTCAGCATCGATTCTGCTAGTAACTAGATAGTGTCCTACTATAGGCAGCATCAACACTGCTGGTAACTAGACAGCATCGATTATGCTGGTAACTTGACAGCGTCCTGGTAACTAGACAGCGTCTTACAGTAGGTATCATAGATTATGCTGGTAACTAGACAGCGTCCTACTGTAATAAATACCGATAAAGGAAATCCTTTGAGAGCAACAAACACAATTAAGAGAATAAAGCAGCAGACTCGGTTTTATTGAAGCAGCATCGATTCTGCTTGTAACTAGACAGCTTCCTATTGCAGGTTGCATCGATTATTCTGGTAAATATACCGCGTCCTACTGCAGGCAGCATCGATTCTACTGGTAACTTTGACAACGTCTTGGTATATAGACAGTGTCCTACCGTTAGCAGCATCGATTCTGCTGGTAACTAGACAGTGTCCTACTGTCGACAGCATCGTTTCTGCATGTAACTAGGCATAGCCCCGGTATCTAGACAGTGTCTTTTTGTAGGCTGCATCGATTATGCTGGTAACTAGAAAACGTCCTAATGTAGGCAGCATCGAATCTGCTGGTAACTAGACAGCGTCCTGCTGCAGGTAGTATAAATTCTCCTGGTGACTAGAAAACGTCCTACTAGTAGGCAGCATCGATTCTTCATACTAATCTGAGAGTGAAATACTCTTCTATTACAGCATGTCTTCATACTAATCAGGGAGTAAAATACTCTTTTATTATAACATGTCTTCATACTAGTCAGAGAGTAAAATACTCTCCTATTACAACATGTCTTCGTAAAATACTATCCTTCATTTGTCTTCATATTAGTCAGAGAGTGAACTACTCTCCTATTTCTCGGTCAACATGTCTTCATACTAGTCAGAGAGTAAAATACTCTTCTATTACATCCTCAAAATGTATTCATACAAGTCAGAGAGTAAACTACTCTCCTATTATATCTTTAACATGTCTTGATATTAGTCAAAGAGTAAAATACTCTCCTATTACACCCTCAACATGTCATCATACAAGTCAGAGAGTGAAATACTCTCCTATTAGAACACGTCTTCATACTAGTCAGAGATTGAAATACTCTCCTATTAGAACATGTCTTCATACTAGCCAGAGAGTAAACTACTCTCCTATTACACCCTCAACATGTCTTCATACTAGTCACAGAGTGAAATATTCTCCTATTAGAACATGCCTTTATACTAGTCAGAGAGTAAAATACTCTCCTATTAGAACATGTCGTCAAACTAGTCATATAGTGAAATATCCTCCTATTAGAACATGTCTTCAAACTAGTCGGAGAGTGAAATATCCTCCTATTAGAACATGTCTTCATACTAGTCAGAGAGTGAAATACTCTCCTATTAGAACATATCTTCATAATAGTCAGAGAGTGAAATACTCTTCTATTACAACATGTCTTGATATGATTCAGAGTGTAAAATACTCTCCTATTAAACCCTCAACATGTCTTCATACTAGTCAGAGAGTGAACTACTCTCCTTTTACAATATGTCTTGATACTTTTCAGAGAGTAAAATACTCTTCTATTACACACTCAACATGTCTTCATAGCAGTCAGAGAGTAAATACTCTCCTGTTACAGCATGTCTTCATACTAGTCAGAGAATAAAATAATCTCCTATTACACCCTCAACATGTCTTCATAATAGTCAGAGAGTAAATACTCTCCTGTTACAACATGTCTTCATACAAGTCAGAGAGTAAATACTCTCCTGTTACAACATGTCTTCATACTAGTCAGAGAGTAAAATACTCTCCTATTACACCCTCAACCTGTCTTCATATTAATCAGAGAGTACATACTCTCCTGTTACAACATGTCTTCATACTAGTCAGAGAGTAAAATACTTTCCTATGACACCCTCAACATGTCTTCATAATAGTCAGAGAGTAAATACTCTCCTGTTACAACATGTCTTCATACTAGTCAGAGAGTAAAATACTCTCCAATTACACCCTCAACCTGTCTTCATATTAATCAGAGAGTAAATACTCTCCTGTTACAACATGTCTTCATACTAGTCAGAGAGTAAAATACTTTCCTATTACACCCTCAACATGTCTTCATAATAGTCAGAGAGTAAATACTCTCCTGTTACAACATGTCTCCAGACTAGTCAGAGAATAAAATACTCTCCTATTACACCATCAACCTGTCTTCATATTTACCAGAGAGTAAATACTCTCCTGTTGCAACATGTCTTCATATTAGTCAAAGAGTAAAAAACTCTCCTATTACACCCTCAACATGTCTTAATAGTAGTCAGAGAGTAAAATACTTTCCAATTACATTCACAACATGTATTCATACTAGTCAGAGAATAATTACTCAGACAGTAAATTACTTTCCTATTACAACATGTCTTCATACTAGTATCAGAGTAAAATACTCTCATATTAAATCCTCAACATTTCTTCATAATAGTCAGAGAGTAAAATACTCTCCTACTACATCCTAAACATTTCTTCATACTAGTCAGAGAGTAAAATACTCTCCTATTATAACATGGCATCACACTAGTCGGAGAGTAAAACACTCTCCTATTACATGCTTGGCAACGAAAAAAATAAGAAAATGTGAAATTTATAGAGAATATTTTTAAATTTGTTACGAGGATTTCTGTTTACCCATTGTTTGAAAGAATTGAAACATATACATATATCATTAAAATGACAAATAAACTCGAAACATATCTAGCTTATCACAACTTCCTACTGAAGAGGCCAAGGTACAGATTATAGACACTCGACATAGTTTTCGGGCATTTCAAATTTACATGATAACCGTCATATCACCACAGAGGTTATCACAAGGATCAGAATAATTGATATTGACTGATATACGACTGCAAACCACGTCTCACAGCTAGTATCTACACCTAAAGTAGAGTCTTTAACCTTAATACAGATATATGTGTATGTAAGACTTCACAGTCTAGTGTGCTATGCCTTAAAGCTACTGACCTGTGATTAAATCGCATACCGATTTGAAGGCCTGTCTTTACCCGTAATTTCATGTTCACCAGTTCATGCTACTTACGTTATACTTAAGCCGCGTGCCGCTTTGAAGGAGTGCCTTTATTCGAAGTTCATGTTCACCAGCTCACGGGTATTTATAGCTATACTTAAACCGCATGCCGCTTTGAAGGCGTGTCTTTACTCTTAATTTCATGTTCACCAGCACATGGCGAAATCGGGTATTTAAAGTTATTTGCCCTATACTTAAGCCGCATGCCGCTTTGAACGCGTTTCTGTACTCGTAATTTCATGTTCAACAGCTCATGACGAAATCGGGTATTTAAAGTTACTTACCCTATACTAAGCCGCATTCCACTTTGGGAGGCGTGTCTTTACTCGTAATTTCATGTTCACCAGCTCATGGCGAAATCGGAAATTTAAAACTACTTACGCTATACTTAAGTCGCGTGCCGTTTGAAGGCGTGTCTTTACTTGTAAGTTCATGTTCACCAGGTCATGACGAAATTGGGTATTTAAAGCTACTTACGTTTACACTTATGCCGCATGCCGCTTTGAACGCTATACTTAATAAATACTGATAAAGGAGATCCTTTGGAAGCAACAAACGTAACTAAGAGAATAAAGTTGCAGACTCGGTTTTATTTAGTCTTTTAATGAGAATAAATGTAAGAAGCAACACATCTCACGCCCCCTAGCACCGGCTTAAGCGGTATTCTGTTTCAAAGGCACCCATATTGGGCTCGTTGGTCCCAAAAAAACAGTAAACATAACACTACTGATTCGTAGCGCGGGGAGACTTTTAAGCGGCATGTCGCTTTGAAGGCGTGTCTTTACTCGTAATTTCATGTTCACCAGCTCATGGTGAAATCGAGTAACTATTTAAAACTACTTACGCTATACCTAAGCCGCATGCCACTATGAAGGCGTGTCTTTATTCGTAAGTTCATGTTCACCAGCTCATGGCGATATCGGATGTTTAAGCAGGCATATCTAAGAAATTACATCATTTATTTTACAAACATCGAGTTGTGTGCATCGTATTTGTACACCGGTAGCATAATACATGAACTATGGGGACTTGTTAAGCACGTGTTATATTTATTATTATTTGGTATTATGCAAAATAACTCCGTCTCAAAACTCGATTTTTTATTTAGCTGTTGAAAAATGTGGGCTCCTTTTAAATTAGAATCATACGAGAATAATAAGGTTTGCATATGAGAATGCAATCATGTGTTTATTATTTATCTCATACTTGTCTATGTAGGGATTTTACTGTTACAAGTATAAATCTCAACATGTTGGAACTGTTTCTTACATATACTCTTATATGTATAGCTTGATGATCTGATGAATAAACACAGTATACAGCTTCAGAAAATTAACTTATGTAATGTCGTTAATATAATAAATCACTCAAAAGTAACTATCTACGACATACTGGTATATATTTATATTTAAAACATGTTTCTAAATGTGTCAGGTGTATGCCAAAACTTAATCCAAAATATGAAAAACAAATCCGCATGAACGAGGGGAGATCCCACCTGCACACACCCCTGCCACGCGCAAAATGCCAATATCCCTTAAAGAATCCCCGGGAAGGCATTGAATTATAACTTCGTGGAGTTAAATACTGTAACAATTCATTAACAACATAATAATACATCACTTCTCATTTACCAATGCCCCTTAGTCAATTATTGATTAAGTTGTCAGTGGTAGAGTTAATTATTTAACATTTTAAAATGTGAAGTTCTTTCAATATTGAAATATATCTAATATTATAATATTTTCGTTAAACCAAGTAAATAGACTAAATTTCAACCTTAATTAAACATAGATGCACACATATGAAACACTAATTTGGGAGTCCCACTCCAAATATCTGGAGAAAGCTTCTATACTACACACTAGTTCCCCCGAATTCCGCTAATCCGCCATCTCCTTCTTGTGAGCTAAATACAGCAGAATCTCAGTGGGCTCAAATGACCTTACCAAAACGCAGTGGGATGTGTAGGTTTGAAATTGGCTGCATACATAAACAAGCACATTGATGACTACTCTACTTTGGAATTACTTAATGGATAATAGATAATATGAGGTAAAACTAGAATAATTATACATTTAAATGACTGAATTAAAGGTCTCTTAGGTTGATTGTGATGTCCTCTACACTGTTGGACGGTGACGTTTGATGTTGTTCTAAAATATTGTCTTGTCGTGCCCTCAATGGTTTATTCTCTTGTTGCTCTGGCTTCTGCCAAGTCATTGAGTACCATCTTTGTGGCTTTCTAGGCTATTATTGTTGTTTTTTGTATTTCTATATATACACGAGCATATTTTTGGCAACCATTTACCAACGTAGCGTTTTGAGTGGACTTTATTTTTGAAAAGTAAATTGAAAGGCCTTACAAATGCTACATATGTTCTTGATTACAATTTCAACCGTTACTGAGATATAGGTGATTATTGGTGTTTACATCTATCGATTACCTATGACCTTGACCTTTGACCTGGTGATTTTCCCAGACTTGGTCAAGGTCACATAGTTGCACATATATTAGAACATTGATGGCGCTAGCTGGTTCGATTTTCGAAATATACTTAGAAGTTTCTATTTTAGCCTGTTTAAAATTAATCTAGTATGGCCGCCGTATTTGATGACGTCATCAACACATTATTCACACGGTCGATAGAAGATGATGAAAACATGATTGTGGTTTTGAAATGGTCATGCAATAATTGTATTTTTGACGGTGTTTTCCAGTTTTCTGACGTCTCTGACGTTATGACGTCATGACCGCGCATAATATTCTTGCATAACTAGACCTTGACCTTTACAATCTGTGAAAGTTTCATCCTGCTCCTGAGAAGAAGAAGGAAAAAGAA